>VYZT01042208.1:0-252933 GCA_013400735.1 Pomatostomus ruficeps | reverse complement strand
TGAGTTGAGTTTGTTTTTTATCAGCACAAAATAACCACTGCTCAAACAATTTTAATTCTTCTGATGTCAAAACCATTCGGGGTTTCTGGGTTCAGTTTTTGGTGCTTTGAGGCTGGACCAGGCTCTGCTCAGCAGGACAAGAGGAACGGGCAGGAACTGATGTCCCTGAAGTTCCACTTGAAGAAGAGGCAGAGCTGCTTCCCTGGGCAGTGCCCGAGCCCTGAACAGATCCCAGACAGGCTGTGGAGTTTCCCTCGCTGGGGATATTCCAGAATTATCCAGATGTGCTCTGGGACGGCCCTGCCTGAGCGGGGTGTTTGGAGCACATGACCCATTATGGACCCTCCAACCTGCCCATCCTGGGGCTCTGCTGCTCGGTGTGACCGTGGAAAATCACCTGAACCTTGTCCATGTGCAGGCAGAAGGGTTAAGAGGGCGCAGCGAGGCTGCCTGCAGATTTTCTGCATGCTGCAGCCACTGTTTGTAAACAGGAATACACATAATAGGTTGAGAAATCAGCCCCAAAACAACAGGCATTGTTTGTGTGCTGAGTAACTCGAGTGATCCGTTAGGATCTGGAAAAAAAAAAACATGTTGTGTCCAGATGAATGTAAAACCAGAGGCTCCCCTGCCAAAAAACTCTAACTGATACCTTGGGAAGTTCTGTAAAACTTACTTAACTTTTTTTCTCTAGATTTGATTTGACTTCTGAGATTTGGTGTTGGTTTTTGTTTTGTTTTGTTTGGGGGGGGTTGTTTTTTGGATTTTTTTTTCTTTTTTTTTTTTTTTAATTTCAGCAAACTAATGAGAAATGTCATAAAAATAATGTAATATCAAGTGAATGCTGGCTGGATGCACCTCTCAGTGTTGTGACAGGAACGCACCAGGGTTGTGCTCGCACTGCTCTGGACTAAGCCCTCGCTGGCAGGAGTTTTGTTGGGCAGAGGTGGCTTTGGGCTCGATGTTTCGTGTGGAAGTGGTGCTGTGACCATCAGAGTGGGTTTCTCTCATCCTGTCAGTGATGAGGGTGCTTAAAGGGCATTATCCAGCCTGTCCCTGATCAGCAGGTGATCCCTGTGGTCTGATTTGATGAGATAAGAGATAAGCAGTGATGTCTGTTGGTGTGATGGAGCCCACTGGTACCTTGTGGGATATTTCTCTGTCTCTCTCTGGGTACTGATGGAAATCAGGCTCTGGATCACCTGGCTGGGCCCAGAAGATCTGCAGATCCCCTGTGGTAAGGATGCAGGTTCATCCAAGCCACGAAAGCCTCATCTCTGTTCCCTGTAATGTGATGGAACAGCTCAGAATTCGTTCCCTGTCCAAAGCACCTGCGGGCACTGGGGCTCTGTCCCCACCCTGCCGAACACCAGAGCTGTTTTCTGCCCGAGCTGCACCTCCAGCAGCTCCTTCCTCAGCTGCCTTGGTGCCTCCCGAGCCACTCAAGGTCAGTGACCACGCAAGGACAGCAGCAGCATTGTTTGTCATCGGGGGGAAGCACTTCGGTTGCTAAATGGATTTGAGTTGAGTTTGTTTTTTATCATCGCGAAATAACCACTGCTCAAACAATTGTAATTCTTCTGATGTCTTTCTGGGAAACATTTGGCTTGTTTGGCAGTGCAGTGTTGTGTAAATAAATATGTACCAAGCATCAAAGTCAAGGAGGGGAGGGCGAATTCTCAAATAATTATGTAAATAAATCCACACAGCAGACTCTGATATTGGCTGCCATGTGCATTTATATTAATCAGCATGGACATTACTGACAAGTGAATCTATCCTGCTTCATTCTGCTGGAGGTTTCAGAATTAATGCTTCATTTTGCTCCGTGTTCTGCTGTAAGGGATGCAGCAGAACGCCAGGGCTGGCTTATCTCAGCATCCCCTTCAGGTGTCTCTGGGAGGCTGAGACCAATCAAACTTTGCATAAATAAGAGCACTCGGCATGAGAGAGTTTACAAGGCTGATCCAGCACTTAAAAAAGAACACATTGGGAAAAAGTAAATACGCTCATTTGCTGGACGGGCGTTTATTTGTCGATCTCATCTTGACCTCTTTGGGGAGGCTAAAGGACGTTCAGTGACTGTAAAGTGCAGAGACTTTTGTGCATAGCCCCAGATGCACTTTTTCGATGCTTCATTGACAGCAGCTGTAATTCAGCCAATTTGAGTGGCTCTCGATTTTTTTTTAATCCAAATAACTCATTTGTTTGTCTAGGATTTGGCATCTATGCTTAATCACAGAATAAGTGAGAAAAAGCAGTTGCTCTTGCTGCTTCTGTGATCCCTGTGAGCGATGAAGCTGTCGAAGGAGGTTGCAGGAAGCTCGTGAATGTTTCAGTTTGGTGGTGCACAGGTCCCCTGAATTGGGAAGCTGGATCCTCACTCAGGGTGAGGATCAACCTGGGGCTACCCCTGTCCCTGGAAAGGACATGAGCAACCCGACAGGAGGTGAAGATAAGGAATAAAGTGTGAGGCTGCTCTTCTAGAAAGCAGGAAAATCATGGAAACAGCAACTGAAGGTGGTTTTTCCTTTGTGAAGTTAAAAATCTGTGGCAATCAGGCCACTTGTTAAAGCCACAAGGGTCAGAGCGAGGAGTAGGTGGTGGAGGAAGAAAGGGCTGTTGCTATCTTCTCACCCAGAGACCTGGAAAACAGGGGCTTTACTCATGTCTGGGGTGTAAAATCACAGTAAAAGAGTGTGCTGAGCTGAATATCTCACTGATGTTTAATTAGAGATGAGATGCTGCTCTCTTGGAGAGGAAAATTGCTGTAGCACCAGCGAGGTGAATGCAGGAGTGACTGCAAAGAAAATCAGTGGGGCAGAGGGTCCACCTTGGGACCACAGGAGTCTCTTTAAAAGAAGTTAGAATTTACTCAGCTTTCCTTTTTTTTTTTTTTTTTTTCCAGCCTTGTGGCAGTCCCAGGTAACACAGGGGATTGTGGTTACACTGCAGCCCGTGAGATTATTTGCATCTGAGGAGGGTAAGTGGAATAAGCCTTCAAACAGTAGTGTGGCTCCTCATGTTTCAGTTTTGGATTGATGCAGAATAGTTTGAAAAAATCCATGTGCTCTTTTTAAGTCTCAGTGTGAGAATGTACAGCTTCCTTTCACTCCTGCTCTGGGCCTTTTCCTTTTCGGTGGATCTGTGGATCCAGGGTACCCTAAATGTGAGGAAATTTCCTTTTGGGATCTGGGGGGCTACAGGGAAACCAGAGAGTGGCTCTGCATCAGCAGCTGCAGTGACAGGACAAGGAGTGATGGGTTCAAACTGAAAGAAGGGAAATTGAGGTTGGGTATTGGGAAGAAAGTCTCCCCTGGGAGGGTGGGGAGGCCCTGGATCCCTGGCAGTGCCCAAGGCCAGGCTGGACGGGGTTTGGAGTAGCCTGGGACAGTGGGAGGTGTCCCTGCCCATGGCAGGGGTGGGATGAGCTGAACTTTAAGGTCCCTTCCAAACCAAACCATTCTGTGATTTCACCGTGCACTGTGAGCGTTGTTAAAATTCACTCCACTACCAGTTGTTCAGATGCTTGGCAAGAATAACACTGATAAATTGATTAATTGCATCATTTACTTCAGTGGGTTCTTCCCCCTCTGTTCCTGCACATATTGCTGAGCTGAAGTGCTCAGGTGTTTGCAGAATCACCTCTTACTGCTCCTTAGCACTGCTCTTTCACTCCTTGCTGCATTTTATTAAGCATGGATCGCATGTCAATAAACGTTTACTGATTGTATGTCATTTATAGAGACAGTAAAGGCAAAACAGGTGTATTCATATGGTGAAAAATCACAGCAAAACTTTAAAAAATAGCTTTCAGCAATGAAGGGTAACTGGAACACACTACAAGAACTGGGAAAAAATATCTCCTGAGAGGGTGAGCTAAGGGAAAAGTGAGATAAGGAAAGCTGGCAGAGCCTTAGGGAGCCTGAAGGGCCCAAGTTCAAGTTACCTCCTTCAGCAAGTGTAGTAGGTGACCAGAGAGGTTTAATGATGAGCTCATCGCTGACCTCAAAGGCAAGAAAGAAATATGCAATAAGGAGAAACTAGGTCAGGCTCCCAGAACGAGAACAGAAGTGGAGCAGGAGCAGAGACAGAATCAGAAAGGCCAAAGAACTAAATAAAGATACAACATTTCCGAGCCACGGGCAGGAAGGAGATCCAGCTCTGTATCGCAGTTACAGGAGGCTGCTCTGCTCTGCAGCTGGGGAAGGGAGCTATCAACACATCAGCACGGCAGCTAATTGTTTAATGTCTTTTCTTCATGTGAGGTTCAACACTAATTAGATGATTCCTGTAATTAGGACTAGTTATAAAGCAGGAAGGTCCCAAGCTAGGTGTGGGAAAATGGGTTAGGGCCAACCTGGATGATTTAGGTGTTTTCAAATGGGCTGGAATTGTGAATTTAATTTTAGAATACTTTAAAAAAAAGGAAAAAAAGGAAGAAGAAAAGATATTTTTTCAGTCCTGCAAGTGGGGTTAACTTGCAAAGGAGAGAATCAGAAGCCTGTGAAAAGACCAGCACAGTGAGTGTTCCTAAAAAAGAAGAAAGAGGAGGAGTTGGGGAGCTAGAAAGCCACCAACTTAACATCAGTTTCTGAAAAAGTACATGAACAAGTACTCCAGCAACCTTTTTAAAACGCCAAAAATCTCATCAAAGCCATCCAGCTTCCTTGTGCGGGGCAGCGCTGGGCTCTGCGCACAGAGGAGCAGCAGCAGATTTATGCATCGAGATTTCAGTGGGGGCTTTGGCAGCGCCTCAGTGACATCATAAGTTACAGAAACATTGTCTTAGGCTGCCTAAGATCTTAATGACTTTCAGGAGGGCCATTGTCTCTGTATTGATTAGCATGGGGATCTAGGAGGCTTAGCCTGGCCTTTGCCTCCCGGACCTCGCACTGAAAGGCTTCAGGAAGTGTATAAAGTGAGAAGGGAGAAATCTAGGCCAGTATTTAGTGCTGTCACTTCACCAAAGCCCATGGAGCTCCCAACAGAGCCACGAGTGGAGATTTCTTCATCCTCCATCCCATGGATAACGTGCTGTTCCCAGCAGAACCATGAGTGGCGATTTCCGCATCTTCCATGCCATGGATAACGTGCTGAATGCTCCCGGGAGAGAGGAACCCCCTCTCTGGGAGTTCTGTGCTTGCCCTGCAGGCAGGGGGTGAAGGCACCTGGATTGAGCAGATATTGAAGGGTTAATGGAAATAATCTGTACCAGCTGCTCCCCAGGTGCCCAGAGCTGCACAGGGTGCAAGGAGCACAGAGTGAAGCCACTGCTGGATCAGGGATCTGGAGTGACATCGAGGTGTGAGCTCTGATTTGTATAAATGCCCTGATTTGCACTCTTGCTGAATTTAGCCTCGTGCTGCCTCTTGTGCCCCAGCAACCCCGAGCAATAGCCTGGTTATTCACTCTTAAAATCAGGCCTAATTGAAAGCCAGGCCCAGTGGTCAAAGGACAAGAGTATTCCAAATGCCAAATATTTGTGAGAAGCCAGCTTGTCCCAGGGAGGGACAGCTGCTCCTAATTTTCCTGAGAGAATCATATTTTAAAGCTTAAAAATACAATAATTTTGTGCATAGCAGGGCAGCTACTCCCTACCCAGAAGGGTTTAGTATTTGTGTGCCTTGGCCTGCCAGCCGTGAGAGGGGAAGAATACTTGTCTGCTCAAAAGGCGACTCAGAGACATGCTGAATTATTTCAAAATATGCCTCTGAGGCCTTCAGAAGAAAAGTGCTGAATTGTACTCAGTTTTTTTAGATCCTGGCCCCTGCGACAGGTTAGCAGTGTCCAGCTGGGTTTCAGCCAGATTTTTCAGTCCAGAGGCACCCAGGGCATCTCCTGGTACAGCACAACAAGGACTGGGGAGGTTTCACTCCATCTGGGGTTGGAGGAGCCATGAAAAAGGCACAAACTCCTAAAAAATGAGGCTGTTTTGAGAGGGAAGGGAGGAAGGAAGGGTCCAGCCTGGCTGATGGGCCAGCCTGCACCCAGGAGGGTTGGCAAGGACTGGAGCTGGAGCTTTCTGCAGTGCACAGCTCAAAGCTGGGTCTGTAATTGCTGCTTCTACAGGTGGGACATCCTTGGGCAGCAGGGGAGGGGAGGGGGATTCTGCCCCTCTGCCCCTCAGGTGAGACCCCCCCTGCAGAGCTGCCCCAGCCCCGGGCCCAGCACAGGGAGGAGCTGGAGCTGCTGGAGAGAGCCCAGAGGAGCCCCAGGGGGATCAGAGGGATGGAGCAGCTCTGCTGGGAGGAAAGGCTGGGAGAGCTGGGGGTGTTCAGCCTGGAGAAGAGACCAAGGGTGATCTCACTGTGACTTTCCAGTGCCTGAAGGAGCTGCAGGAAAGAGGGAGAGAGACAATTGCCAAGGGCTGCAGTGGCAGGACAAGGGGGAATGGCTTCCCAGTGCCAGAGGGCAGGGATGGATGGGATATTGGAAAGGAATTCTCCCCTGGGAGGGTGGGGAGGCCCTGGCACAGGGTGCCCAGAGAAGCTGTGGCTGCCCCTGGATCCCTGGCCAGTGCCCAAGGCCAGGCTGGATGGGACTTGGAGCAGCCTGGGACAGTGGGAGGTGTCCCTGCCATGGCAGGGGGCTGGAAATAGATGAACTTTAAGGTCCCTTCCAATCCAGCCCATTCTGGGATCCCACCATTCTCTGCAATGGAATCAGCCATCGCAGGATTTTTGTCAGAAGCTGATTTTCCACGTGCTGCTGTAAATTTGGGTCACTGAAACCCACACAGAGCCAACAGCAGCTTCGGTAAAACTCAGCCGTTCCCAGGTGACTTCTCTCCCCCTGCATCAGGTGTTTCTCTGGCAGATGTGGTACTGGAATCTGTGGTCAAAGAGACCTAGAATTTTGTTTTCGATGTTGGTGCCTTCTCCGTGTTCTCGTTGTTTATAGCCACAAGGTGGCATTGCAGATTAAAGGGAAAACAGCTCTTGTTGTTCAGGGACACGGGAGGGAGGTGGGAGACTTGGAAAAACCGTACAGCCTGGTCGAAATTCTTTCTAGGTCTTGGAGAGGTGCAAGGAAGGGTTCTGCTCTGAGCTCCCAGGCCTGCAGTTCTGATGGCAGCGAGTGGGATGTTTGCTGTGTTATGGTCAGGAGCTGTTTCAACTCATTCTGCATCTGGAAATACCCTGGAGCTGCTCAGAGCTGCTTCTCCCTGCCTTGGGAAGTGCTGTGGCTTCAGAGCTCTGAGAAAGGTGATGGTGGCACCTTGCACAGGCTCCTTTGTTTCACTTTGTGTGTTCAGATCCTGAAGAAAACTAATTTCTTTCCTCCCCATCCCACTCCTGCTCCCTGCTCCTGCAGTCACATTTCCCTTGGTTTCCATGCATGCACAATTTTGGCTAAAACTGGGCTTCTCTGGAGGGTTTGACCCACTGGAGGGAGTGGAGTTAAACCGTCCAACTAAGGCTTGGGTCTCACCAAAGCTTTTGGGGCTGTTTATTTGGTTTTTTTATGAAGAGGAAGGTGAACTGAGCCTGCTGTAGCTGGACCTTCCCTGTGCTTTCCAGGTTTTTCTGTGATCCAGGGCTCAGCCTTTTCTGTCCAGGGCAAGACTCAGAGCAGGATATTCGAAGATCTTTGCTCCTCCGAGTCAGGATGAAATAATAAAGCATTTAGGGGATCTGAGTGAATCCTTAGGAAATCCTGTTTTGCCCCCCAAAAACAACACAAAATTTCTCACTCTGGAAGTACTGACTGACAATGAGAATGGGCTTCACTCTTTTACTCCCTTGTCTCTTTTTATTACAAGTTCCTGTCCCAGGGAAAGGAGCTGCTTTTTCCTCGGTCCCTGCTATGTTTCTGGAATATAAATGCTGTGTTTCTGATAGCTGCTTTCTGGTCCCAGCTGTTCTTATCAGTGCTTGTTGCCTTTGTCAGGATGTATTTTCCATGTAAACCAGGAAAAGTAGCTCTGCTGAAAGATGGATCTTCCCAGCAGTGGAAAAAAGTGCTAAATGGAGTGGGGGAGCACCCAGCCAGCCAAGGAAAATCTTACCTGGTTTGGAAAGACAGTGAAAATAATTTTATTTTTACCTCTGCTTTGGAGAAGGAGAGAAAGGCAGAGGAAATAAAAAAAAAGCTTGCTCAAAACCCACTAAAAGTGTTTGTTAGGAATTTTGCAGATAAATGTAGGATAATTGACAGTGCTCCACCAGGCAGGAGAAACACTCTGTTGTAACTCTTTTCTGAGAAGGAGGAAAGCAACGAAAATTCTTCATCAGCATTAACATGCACACGACAGCAGAGAAAAACACCGTGAAGTTTTGCTTGGACAGTTTTCACCTGGTTGAGAAAGCCAGGGCACATAAATACGTACAGAGTCAGATAGACACATGCACACATGTATGTGCACAGCAGTTTCGTGATAGATTAGACAAGTCTGGTTCCGTTTGTGACCAGCTTTTTGCAGAATTGTTTCTGAAAAATACTCCTGGTGTCTTAAGCCACGTTTGCTTTGCCAAATTGTCCATTATTTTATCCCAGTTTTCCCTGCCTGTCTGCCTCGAGCTCACTGCACGGGGTGGGAAGGCTCTTGCACACATCAGCTGGCCCCAGGCTGGGAAACTGCTCCCAAAGACTGTGGCGAGGTGGCCACAAAAAGTGTGCAAGAATGTTATTGATTTCAATGGCGTGGGAAATGCTCTTCTTGACCAGTTTCTTGCTCTGTGAACAGAAAATTCTGCCCAGAGTGTTCCTGTGCCTCCTCTCCCGGTGATGCCTCTCAGGCAGGACAGTTCATTCCTGCTGGAACAGACACCGTCTCCCACTCCGTGGAAAGCACAGTCAGACTCGGACTGGGAGGCCTGATGGAATATAAACACTTGATGTTTGTTAAATATTGTGAATATTCAGCCCCGACATGTAAATAAGTAGTTGGCATTTTGATTTCTAGGACCATTGACCAGGGTAGAAATGCGTAAGGCTGATGAGAGAACATCCAGTTATGTTGGGATGATTTAAAAAGGTGTAGATGTTCTTTCTGGATGCTGAGGACTTCTGGGTGGAAGCCAACTCCTAAATGATCGGGGTTAGGATGAGGCTGGCGAGAAGCCTCCTCTCACCAAGGTTATTTCACAACTGCAGAGTTTCACATTTGCCACTGGAGCAGCTGGTGCTGGCTCACCTCAGCTGTCAGGCAGGGAGCCGAAGGAGATGTATTGCTGGACTGACCCCAATAGTGAATCCGATGTTCTTGGGGTTTTTTCAGTCTCCCGACCTGAAGGGAGAAGTGAACCTTTTGAAAAAGAAAAGTTTATGCATAAAAAATTCTGCACAGCGCACATTTCCGGCTGAGTGTTCGGGCCAGCATTACTTAATGCTGAAATCAAAGCTTTGGGGATTCACGGACATTTCCAAGGCTGCTGTGATACTGCAACCCCTGTGTATAACCTCATGCTTAACACAGGGCTTTTATTCACCTTGAAGTTCTCTTTTGTTCTTCAATCAGCTCTGTTCTGCAAGAAGAGGGGGGGAAGCAGTAATAAGGTTTAGCAGGATCTCTGGAGATGAACAGATGCAAGCCCAGCTCTCCTGGAACAGAGACCTTTATTCCGGTGTTTGCATTCCAGAGGAGGTGGTCAAGGAAAATCTAGGACAGGATGAGTGTTTTCTGTGGAAAAGAGATGCTGTTGAAACTGCCCTCTGTGTGTAACCTGTATTGCAGCAGGAAAACAAAAATTGGCTGCATCCTGGAGAATATTACGTGGACATGTTTGGTAGAAGTTGTCTCGTAATGAGGGGACCTCCTGTGTGCATCCTGCTGCTGCCTGGGAGCACCTCGGGGCAGTTCTAGCCCTGCTGAATTCCCAGGAACTGCCCTCCTAATGGGAGAGCTGTGCCTCTGCTCCAGGGGATTGTGGAATAACACATGCTCTGGCTGGGTGTCACAGAGGTTCAGTCGTGTTCTGCTGAAGAATGAGATCACAAACCAGATTTCTCTCTTCTTTCCTGGCCTTTTATTGCCAAAGAGGATCTTTGCTCTTTTCCCTCACTCCCCAGCCCAGCAAACTGGCAAACTCTGTGGTGGCTGTCAGGACATTGACCTGTCATGGTGACACTTGAATTCAGGAGTTTTATGCAAACCTGACCCATCTTCAACCTGCCAAAATTTGAGTTTTGTGGTCGCTCAGCTACTCGTTTAATCGGAATGAGAGGGCAGGAAGGAACATCTCTCTGCTTCTGCAGAACCTTGGGGAGATAGCTTTGTTTTTGACAAATTGGGCATTTTCTTTCAAATATTTCTAGTGGATATTGCAGAGTTCAAATGTTAAGGCCTTCCTGTGGAATGGAAGTTTGAAAGATTTCTGTTGGTCCTCAAATCCATAACCTGCTGACACGCTACAAAGGTCTGAGATGGCTGCCAACACCTCAGCACATTTTCAAAGCACAAACAGTGGCTTTAGTCATCATTAAGCTGCATGAATCAGACCATTCTTCCTTGGACAGTCCTCCTGCAGAGGAAGTTTGTTTAAATTTCTATTGTGCATCTGCTGTTCATGCTTTCATATGGGAACAATTTTTTCATGTGCATCAGAGAGGGGTGAGTAAGGGAACAGCGACACATTGACCTCAGAAGCTCTCAGGGAATTTTCTGGAGCCTTGGCCTGCCTGCAGGAGGGGGTTTTGTGAGCTTGCCCCAGTCTGTGCTTGTTCCTCTGGTTCTCATGGGTACAGCTCCCACTGATCCACCATCCCTGTGGGGTTTGGGATCACAGACCAGCCTTCCTGGCACAGTGAAATCCCACAGGCGTTTTGAAGGTGAGTGATCAGTAGAGGAGAGCTGATGGGAAGAGCTTCACTCTCTTGCTGGTTTTGTTCCACCTGCTGGGTAGCGCGAAGGATCAGCCTCTCATCAACTCTTAAATTGGCAATTTCTGTTTGTGGTAGGATCACTTCAAGGTTAAAGGCAGAGAAACTTTTGCTTCCTTAGCAAGAACCCAGCAGTCTCCAAGGCCCTGCTGATGCCCTCTGGAGAAGAAAGCTTCATTTCCCTGGCGTGCTGTGAAACTCCTGTTGGTGTTTGAGGTGTCTCTGCCCATGAACTCCTCTCTCTCTCAGGCTCCCGTTCAGCTGCTGTTGCTGAGCTCCTGCTCAGTCACTTTGGTGAGCAGAATCCATTGTTCATAACTCATCTCTCCTGCTTCCTGTCCAAGGTTCAGTTCATTAAAAATACTGTTTATTGCCAGTTGTTGTGGTAGAAATGAGGGCAGAACCAGGCCAGAGGAGATCTGCCTGTGCACACCCTGGCTGGGACAGCACCTGGGATTGGGCTGGGAGGAGCACGGGGAAGCAGCACCCTCTGGGTGGTGGCAGGTTCAGCTCAGGAATCTCAGATGGACAAGAATTACTCTGAGGTCAATATCTGTTAGGCAGGAAAGCCTTATGGGGAGAAAAATCTACATCTGCTTTGGACCAAAACGATAGAAATTTGAAATTTTTCGTGGAAAACCATTGCTCCCATTTTACTTCCTCCTCCCTACGCGTTTAAATATCGGAGTGAAATGGAAACAAGTTGGAAAGCTCCTGACTGGTCCTTGAGAAGCTAAGCAGGAGCTGACAGCGTGGGAATTGTGGGGTGATAGCTGAGCCGGAGACTAAATCATTTACTCCCGAGCTTAGAAACCGGAGCTGAGGCATGGGCTCAGCTGTGCAGGAGCATGAAACCTTTTCTTTGATTTTCCCCTTGGTTTTGACCATATAATTTTAGAAATAAAATTAGGACATACAGTAGCTGTTCTTGCACACTTCACTGAATAATTGCCATTAGTTCAATATCACCAAATTCTTCCGTATTTTATGCGCCACTCCTTTAGAGTGGAGACGTTGGGCTCTCTTCCTTCCCTCGCTCTGTTCAGTGTTCATGGCTCATGTGGGACAGGCAGAACCGTGGTGTTGGTTGCAGTCCCAGAGCCCAGGAGGAGGATTTTTTGGGAGCTAGTCATGACCGCAAACCTTGAGGCCTCCGAGTGACCCCGTTTGTAATCCAGGGATGTTCTCAGAGCTTCCCAGGCCACAAGACACCCGGACTCATCCCTGAGCTGACGACTGCCGGCCAGTGGCTGTTGTTGGGTAACTGAGTTCCCCCTTCTGCCCGTAGGAACAGGGGATTGTTCATAGGCATGACTGCTCTTGTGGTGAGCAGGGCTCTTTTTGGGATGGCCAGTGCATCAGGAGATCTCCTCTCATCTCTCTCCCCTCCCACTGACCTTCCCCAATGTGTCCTCGACTAAATATGTAGTGCTTGCACACAAAGGGAAGGAATTTAGGAGTGTGTGAAGTACTTGCAATTAAATGTCATGCAAGCCACATGTGGTTTCGCTGCTCCAAATTCAGCTCAACTAAATGGAAAGGATTACAAAATGAGGGAACAACTTGGGTCAACCTGGAGAATTAAACAAAATATGTTTTCCTCCAGTATCATCCAGGAGTGCGTGGTGCTTTTTGCCAAAGGGAGAAGACAGTGTGGAGTCTAAGTCAGGGGCTCAGGCCTAACTAAGTTGTTTCATGAGCCTTACAAGTTCTGGTGCTTGGAATTAGTTTCTCCTTGCTTTCTTTGGCCTGTGCTGCTGCAGAGCAGGGAATGTTTTCCATGCCTGCTGTGACAGGACAAGCAGCAGTGAAGGTAGGAGCGGGAAGTGAGGTCATGGCTCAGGCTCACAAATGGGAAATCAGGCAGAGGATTCATGTTCATGTTGAGCCTTCAGTAAGCCAGGCTTAGGGGGCTCTCAGGTCTTTGAGATATTTAAGATTATTTTCTCATGCTGGACCATACAATCAATGAGATGTGAGGTTTTATTTCCCCCTCTCCCGGGGACATGAGTGCAGTTTCTCACTGAACTCACCCACATCTCTGACATTCCTGTGATCAAGAAATCAATTTAATCTCCTGATGAGGAAATTTTCCATTGGCTTTAATTGAGAACTGCTCTGTCCTGGTAGAACTGCTCCACTCCTTTTGGGAGCCTAAAGGCTCTGTTGTGTTCTCGGAGGGGTTTGGTGGCACTAACTGCTGGAGGAAGGACGTGTGCCTTTTCCTGAAAAGCTGAGGAGAGCTCTTTGCTCTCTGTATCAGCAATGCCATTGCCTTTCCCACTCAACTGCTGCCAGCTGTGGAAGGCACGTTCCCTCCTGCCAGCCACTCATTGTGCTTTTGCAGTAGGAAGAGGGGGATGGAAGAAGGGGGGATCTTAATTGAAAAAATAGGCCTGGGGCTTCAGGGACATAACAAAGTCAGTGGGAGTGTGTGAACAGCAATTTATTTTGTCAGTTCAAGTTACAGTCTCTCTGACATGTGAAAATTGCAGATGCCAGTTTCTCAATGTGTCACTGTGACACACAGCATCCCAAATAAATAATGAAACTCCGGACTTGGTTTGCAGAGCTTCGGAAAGCCTGGAGAAATGGGATATAAAAATTGACAGATAAATTGAGAGAGTTTTCTCTGACATAAGGGGCATGATCTTAGTTCAGCCTTTCACAGGATGATCTTCATACCTTTCATTGCTTCAGCAGAGTGTTCCTTTCCTCAGTGTGGTCTTCATAAGGTTTATGGCCTTCATAGCCTCTCTGGGCTTTGAAAATGGAGCTGTTTTCATGAAGAATCAAACAAACCTTTTCCCTTGGAACTGCCGAGGATTGGATAACGTGTGGCTGAAGTGTTGATCTGAGACTGAGCAGATCTCCACAGCAACTTGTTAAGTCTGTGGTCCAATTAGGAAATTACCTGTTGGCCTGACTGCCTACAAGCCTTTTAAATGTTCCATTGTTCTTCACCTGCTAAATTGGAGTGATGATGATATTTAAATCTCCTGTGTTTTCTGACTTAGTTTAAATCTTTTCGGAAGGACCTCACCTTTCCATGTATTTCTACAGCACTTAATAGAACTCGGCTCAGCCTTTATTATGGTATCCATTTATTACAACAGTAAAATCTCATTTTGTGCAGTTCAAGTCGTTTCTATTAATGTTTGTTCACTGGGCTTACAGAAGTAGACAAATGGCCATTAATGATCAGGGGACCAAGTCAGAAGCATGAAGAGTTTATTAAAAGTTCAATTAGAAAGAAACTGTTCTGCAGAGACCTTTAGCAGGAGCCTGAGTGGCAGCAAAGACATTAGAAATCCTTAATAACATGGCAAAGCTATGAATGGTTTCCTATCCCATTTCCCCAGTTAATCTGGTTTAGTCAGCAGGGTGGTCAGACAGAACGTGTGATTTCTGAGGAAATCCTGAAAAATTAGCGCGGTTTTATCTATGGAAAAAAGAAAAAAAAAAAAGAAGAAAGGCTATGACAAGCCTTCAAATGCATAAAAGGCTTGTATGTGCATGAAAAAATGTGTTATCTTTGGAGAAGAAGAATAGGGCAAGGAACCGTAAATTTAAACTGCAAGGAGGGCTGGGTGCAGAGGCTGAAGGGAACATCACCCAGGGCAGCGAGGCTGAGAGCTGGAGCTTTGCTTGCAGCACAGGGGCCTGGCAGGCTGGGAGGGAGGGAGAGGAAGATGCTGCCCAGCCAAGCCTTGCTCTAAACCAGCATCGAAAAGAGAAATGCCAATAATTTTGCAATGCCAATAATTTTGCGTGGTGTTTCAAGAGGCTGGAAGTCAGTGCAGGCAGGAAGGTTCATCTGGGTGATGACTCTGGAGGAACTGTTGAGTTGACCCCTGTCACCAGCAGGTAGCTGCTGCCCAGGAGGGTTTGACTGGTGGAAGAGGATCCTCCTGCTCGTGGAACAGGACCTTTGGCTGCACTGCTCTCTCTGGTCATGTAAACATAAAAGTAGGGGCTGGATCCTCAGGAATTCAAAGCCAAACTGCCCCTCTTGTGCAGCAGCCAGGGCCAAAAGCAGAAATGGGAACCAAGCCGGAGAGGGGTGAGCTGCTGGTGACAGATGAGGGAGCTCGGTCTGTACTTCCCAGGACAAGGTTAAATTTGAGTTCTTTTCCATGGAAAAGCATCAGTTGACTTTGCACAGTGCTCCAAGGGGGAGCGCTGCACTGCCCTCCTCACCCTTTGGAGATGCCCCTCTCTGTTTCCTGGGGAAATAAGGGAAGGAACTGAATTAGGCTGCAGAGACTTTGGACATTCCTCATGCACAGCTGCCTTGGTCACACTCTCCTGAGAGCACCCCTGGCTGCACAGATGTGGAGAGAGCTGCAGCAGTTCCTTGAGAGCCCACTTACCCTGACGTGAGCTCCGTGCTCGTGTGTCCTCTCAGCACCTGCGTCACCGCGCGCCGTGATTACAAGGAGTGCCGGCTGCCAGCGAGGGATGATTGCATCATTAAGGCCCTGGAACAGGATATAACTAATTCTGCTCTTAACTCCTCCTGTAACCCTGGTTATGGCTCTGAAGATCAGTTTGCTCATCTAAAAGGAAAGTTTTTTCCTACTTTATTCATTTTATTTTATTGCGTAATGGCCCTGTATCTATTATATTTTGAAAGGACAGAGCTGTAATGAAGTCGTGTCTGTGGCACCGCTGATGAGGATCACATTCAAACTGGAATTTGTGCTAAAACTAGAAGTGTCCTGCAATAAGAATATTAATGTCAATAATAAAATAGTTTTTATAATAAAAACATCGACAAGGGGGTTGGGAGACCAATCACAACAGGAACAGCTAAAAGAAAATCTGTAGCGTCTGACAGAACCTGGTCCATTCTTTGTGTGAATTTGCAACCCTGACATCTCTTGCTGAGCATTCTGGCAGGCTCATAGCACTTTCAAGGAAAGATTTAACAGCCAAGTTAGAGCACACATCTCATGTTGCTTTTAGTTTATTATTATTGCAAAATGCACTACTGAACACTTACGAGTGCCTCGCAAAATAAAATGCCGTGGGATTACAAATGAATTTTGCTCTTCAGATGAATGAGTCTGTGATTTAGAAGCTTTGATATCAATATCACTGATGCTTTCATAGTAAAGAGGACTGCAGTTGTCAGGTTTTCCTTTTACTTTGGAAGTTTTGGCACAATTTTTAAAAAGTAAGTTTTGGTGAGATCCTTATTAATCTTTTTCTCAAAAATTCAGCTAGCTATGAAATAAGTATGGCTTTGTGCTTTTTCACCCAGGTTTGCTTCTTTTTCCTCTACTAGATAAAATATTTTTTTATGAAGCCAATCTTTTTCTACCTCTGCTCCTCCTTCCCACACCCCATCTCTCATGGACAAAATTTCACAGACCCCTGGGACTTCGTTACCCATCAGTTCTCCTGGCAAGAAGCCCCTTTGTCCATGGAAGCTCCATTTTCGTGCGTGTCACATCATAGAAAAACTATTGTATAATGCAAAACTGTCACAGCTGAAGAGCCAAGTCATCCCTTTCACATTCACACTGCAAAGCGATAGGGTGGGATTTTTTCTTAAATATTTCAGACAATGCTTTTATCAAAATGGGTCATTCCTCTGTCTAATCAGCGTGTGCTCCTGGCCACGACCAGTTCTAGGTGCAAGAACTGCTGCAGTGGGCAGTAATGGATTAAATATGTCCACTGTGAAAGATTCCTCCTTAATTGCATTAGTTTGAGGTTTATTTTATGCTCTGAAATGTGGCGCTGGGCCAGCGAGACCACAATCCACCTTCCTCTCCAAGGTCCGAGCGCGGCGCAGGATCCCTTTACAAGAAGGGTGCTTAAGTGCTTTTCTGAATCAAAGCCTGAGTCAGTGCTTTAATGTGCTCTGTCTGTGCTTGGAAATGGCTTCTATTCCTCTGAGCAACTTTCCTTTAAAGAAAATTTCCTCCTCTCAGCCTCCTACAGCATCTGAAGAATTCAGTGTCACACTGAAAACTTGTCCCCCAGCTCTGTGTCCAAGGAGGTGCTGCTGAATGGGTGCTGCCATGCAGCATTCCTGTCCCTGGCTCTGGCACTGCCTGTTCTCTCTCCAGGCAAAGTGTCACGTTTTTCTTTGGTCACCTATGGTGGTTTCCATTTTTATTCAGGGTTTTAGAGAAGGTCAGTCCAGTGCAGCAGCGGTAGCACCCCCAGAGCCGTGATCTCGTGCACAGATTTGGGGCTGGCTCCAAGGCAGGAGCACGGTAGGACTGAGAGCATCCAGCAGGAAGCTGAGGCAGGTGTTTCATGGAGGAATCACAGAATATGTGGAGTTGAAAGGGGCTCACAAGGATCATTGCAGCCACCTCTCTGCTCCTGCCAGGACTGCCTGAGTGACTCAGAATGGTTTGGGTTGGAAGGAACCTTGAGGACCATCTGGTTCCACCTTTGCCATGGGCAGGGACACCTTCCACTGTCCCAGGCTGCTCTGAGCCCTGTCCAGCCTGGCCTTGGACACTGGGCCAGGGACCCAGGAGCAGCCACAGCCTCTCTGGGCAGCCTCTGCCACCCTCACAGGGAAGAATTTCTTCCTAATATTTAATCTGAACCTCCCCTCTTTCAGTTTGAAGCCATTCCCCCTTGTCCTGTCACTACATGCTCTTGTCAATTGTCTTTCTTCATCTTTCCTGTTGGCTCCCTTCAGGGAAGAGAATCATCCACGACGCTCCCTGGCCCCTGGACAGGGTCAGTGCTGTGGGGAGCCTGTTCCAGGGGTCAGCCACCCTCTCAGGGAAGAACCTGTCCCTAATGTCTGCTCTGAGCATCCCCAGGTGCAGCTCCACTCCCTTCCCTCAGTCCTGCTGCTGGTTCCCATCCTGCTCCGCCCTGGAGCTGCCCTGAGCATGTCCCTTGGCCTTTGTCACCACTGCTTTCAGAGCCCTGGGCCCTGATTTCCTGTCACCAAGCCTGAGCAGGTGCCTGACCTGCCTGGCAGTGCTCTCCTGTGGTTCATTTGGAGCCTTTCTGCTGACTGCTGCTTCCTTGTCAGAGCTCGAGGAAGATTCATCCCGCTCTTGCTGGGCTATTTTAAGGCCTGGCTTCTATGTGTCTGCATGAGCCCGTGTGCTTCAATTAGCTTTTGTCTGGCCTGAGCTGTTTTTGTTATCACCCTCGTTTTGCTGATAAAGCAGGAACATTTTTAGAGGTGGTTTTTTCCCCCCTCTGCAGGAGCCCTAGGATGGATGGGAATGAACTTTGTCAGGTGCTCGGAGTAAAAGGAGCTGTCAGGGTACCTGTCTGCCCTGACAAACCGCTCGGGGGCCTTGTCCCTTGGGTTGCTCCCTCTGCAAAGCAGGGCTAATATTTATTTCCATTCTATGTATTAATAGCACTTAGTACCTTTGAACAAGGTCAGGCCTCGGCTGCATTACCCGCTGTGCTGAGACGTGCATACATTAGTGCCTCTCTGATGCCTCCTGCGAGCAGTGATGTCAGAATGCAGTGCCTGAGAGGCAGGAAGTGATCCAGAATGCCTGGTGTGTTCCCAGGTTCTCTCTTGGCCCTCTGGCTCACCCCAAGGAGTGCATTATGGGCAGGAGACAACTTGGGCTGGCCTTCCATCTCTTGATTATCCTGCTTCAGTGTCAATACCCCAGATCAGGATCTGTGGCTGAAGGGAGGCGAGGGCTGAGAAACCTCTGCAAAGTTTTGCTGCTGGAGTCATAAAGGGAGAATAAAGCAGCGCTGCCAAGGCATGGGCACCTCCAGCACAGCTCACCCAGGTTTTGTCTAGATTTAAGCTTCTCATTTCCATCGCTGCCTTAGTCACAGGAGTCACTCTCCAGACGATCCCACACTCCTTCAAGCTCAGATCAACATCTCCCTGAGTTGATAGATTGGTACACAGCAACTCTGTGACCCTCCAGTATGGATTCATAAATAGTCTGTCTCCAACCACCATTAATGCATCCCAGATTTAGGGCTGCCTGACAAATCGTGTTCTCCCATTGCCACCATGACTTTGTTCTGCACTTCAAATTTGAAAACCATGAAAATAAATAATAGTTTGGAACTTCTGGTCGTTAAATCATCCCCAGCTCCTACTGGGGATGTACAGTGACGCCACGATTGCCAATGTCTATAAAACTGCTTTACAGGGCTCAGTTTTTCTGGTGGGACCTGGTTCTGAGTGCGGAAGGGACGTGTTGGGGTAGCATTGCTGAGGTTTGGCAGATGGAACTTTGGATCTGTGATGGGATAGGATTTTGTGGATTTGGATCTGTGGTGGGATGTGATTTTTTGGGCTTCTTTACAAATGGATGTTCTTGAGAAATGGTGCTTCCTGCTACTGCCCTCCCCATATGTTCTGGTTTCATACCTGGAGGTGGCAGTTAAGGGTCAGGGTGGGCAGTGCTGGGGGTCAGATGACTGCTGGTGACAACCAGAGTGCATTTTGTCCAAGGCTGACCTGGAGTAGGGTAGGTGCCTGTCTCTGAAATATTAAAGCAGGAATTGTTAGCACTTGATGAAAAAAGTGTAGTCTGAGCAGAACTGTAGTAAATTCTCATCCTCTCTGAGGTGCAGAGGTGGACCTGCAGAACCAGGGCAGCTGTAGATCTAAAGCGTGGTGCCAGCAGGACTCAGGGGGACTGACACCCACACCAGTCGGTGTTGTGTGTGGAACTGAAGTGGTTGTCGTGGGCAAGCTCTGAAACAACAGATTTGAGATCAGCTGCACCGTGTGGAGAGTCACAGCTTAATCCTGTGTGCAAAGATATGAAATCATTCATGAAGCAAAGGCCAGTTTGTGAGAGGGTAGGCAGCTGCTGCATGGTGATAATTCTGAATGTTGGTTTAATGCAGAATTAGTCATAAGTCTTTAAAATCTACGGTGATTAAAATATCCTTCTGGCTTTCCATATCTCTCTTTATAATAGAATCCCCCTTGATAAAGTTTGAAAGTGAGCAACAGGTTTAGTGAAAGCACAGAGTACAGTTTGAGAGAGGCTGGCTCATCATGCAGGGCGGTACTTGGGGTAAAAATGGAAAATCATCCCCAGCCTTCATTCCAAGAGAGCCCAGACATTCAGCCACTGCAGAGAAAGCTCTGGGAAATTCAAGGATTTCCTTACAAGTACTTGCATCTTTCTTACCCAGCTTCTTCTGGAAGTTGCAAAGACGTCCATTGACTTTTTGGAGATTCACAGTGCCACATAAATTAGGTGGAGAGACTCCATGGGAAGCAGGCCAAAGAGAAAGATAGTTCTTAAATACATTATCTATTTCACTCTTCTCCTTTGTGCACTTCCCCCCATGGCAGCCATACTTAGTGAAATATGCTTTGAAGTGAGTTGGATTGCCAAAAAAGTAGGATTAACTGCCAGAAAGTAGTTAAATTATATTTTCATCCTCCATTCTGTGTGAAATAATGCAGCAAAATTAGTAAATACGAGCATCACGTTATTTCCAGTGTTGCTTCAGCGACTTCAAAAGTCACCCCAAATTGTTCTGCCCGCATCTGTCACTTGTGAGGTGACGGCAACACAGAAGGAGCAGCGAAGCAGGCGGAAGGTCCTGGGGAGCAGTTTGAATGCGGGGTCTGATTAGAGCTGGCGATTATTTGGATGATAAATAATTATTTCCATGATAAACTCATGGCAATAAACCCTGGCTGTGCAGCTGGTACCCCCTGAAAGTCCCGTGGAACAGAAACAGGCGAGGCACGAGCGAGGTGTCCATGGCTGGTGGCGAGCAGGGACAGGAACGTCACTGCAAAGGGAATTCTCCCTGTCCCCGCTTCAGGGTTTAGGGGTGTCGAGCGTGGCTGTCTGATTGTTCCTGTTGGCCAGCTCCCAGCTGCTTTTTGAAGATATTTATTTTTGTAACTGTTGCGTTTATCAGGGTGGATTAGCCAAGTCTCTTGACTTCAGTACTTTGGCACAGGATGTCAGAAATTATTTTAGCAATGCTGTGCCCTGAGCAAAGTGCATTTCCTTTTCAACCTCTGCTCTTACTTCCAAGCAATGAGCTCTACCGAGGGCTTCATTTACAGTCAAACATTCAGTGGAGTTCCTATCCACAGCTCTTTGTTGTACATTGGATTTCTGTTTGCTGAAACCAAAGGGAAGGAGAAAGGAACATCTCCAACTAATGGCTTCTGGCTACCAGTAAATGGTGGCAATTCCACAAGGAGGTATAAAGCACAGGAGGATGTTTTCAGAGAAGTAATAAATTTGCTGGGATAGTCACGGGGAGTGCCAACATCACTTGAGACAGAGGAACTTGCGGATTTCTTTTGTTCCATCTCGGGCATCATCTTCTCGAAGGCCTGAACACACAGGCCAAATCCTCTGCCCAGCAGATTTATCATTTTCTAGCACCAAAGGGCTTGGTCCTTCCTGTGCAAACTGTTTAGAGTGACACCCTGCTTTCTTTTCAGTGGGTTAGGGTACTAAAATATCATCCCTCTGCTTGGGGAAGCTGCCTGACCTTTGAGAGCACCTTCAGGGCTGTGAAGAAGTGTTAATGGAACGAATTCACCCTCATGTTGTACAAGGGAAGGAAGATTAATTCTGAATTAAAGGCTCATTGTTTGAGAGACTTTCATTGGAAACTGAATATCCAGCAAAAAGCTCCCTAATTTTCTCTCTCACGACTCAGACTAACCTTTGCATCCATACTTACCTTTAAAGTATAGGCAACAACTGACTGCAGAGAGGTTTTCCACTCACCTGAATTAGTTTGTTCATTCCCATAATATTCCACTTGAATGTCACCGCAACCTCTGTGCTGCCATCCCCAAACCTGATCTCGTCACTCACTTCAAAGATGCAATTCCCTGCCAAACGCCTCACCTTCATCCATCTCAATCTACACTCAGCAAAATGACCTCTCAAAAAGTACTCTACAGAGGCACTCTTTAATCAACATCTGTTTAGAGCTTTCCCTGGTAACTTCACATAGATTGTTTTCCCTAATTAGGCACAGCTAGGCTGTGATATAACCAGCTGACATATAGAATACATATTCATTTCTCCCGCTGACTCCTTGAAGGATCCGAGCGAGGCACAAGGAACACCCAGTGCATTTAATACCAGTCTCAAGAGCTTCAGACTTGTCTAAGAGAGTCGCTGGAGCACTTCAGGTGAAACTCAGTCTTGTTCAATGAGAGGCTCAGGACAGTGTGATGCTCTTGATGAACAGAGAGGCTGTATTTAGATAAGGAACGGAGAGCAACTGGGAGCTCGTGGCTCCTCATTTTCCTGCGCTGAATGGGCTGTAAGGGGCAGGAATGTTCTTTGGGGACAAGAAGATGATGACATTCATAGAGCTGTCCCTGCAAAGAGTTTGTGGGTTTGCAGTTACAGCCCTGAGCAGCTACTTGGGGCTCTCTGCTGTGGGTTTTGCCAGGTTTCTGTTGTTTTAGGCCCTTGCAGACTCTGCTTCAGACAAACACCTCACCAAATGCTTAAAGTTCTTCATATGTAAAACACCCGTTAAGCTCTTTCTACTAAACATGACCTTGATCTCTTGGTGCTGCAGCTCCCCGGTGAAAAATAGAAATCCGATAACAGCTTTATCAGCCTGCAAACTCCCAGCAGTGCCACGCTACCATTTCTCATGTAGCATAACAAAACGTATCTATAAACGTGATAGTATTTACTGGCTTGATTCTGCCCTTTTCTCCTCGGTGAAATTAAATAACAGCCAGCTCCAGGGGTAGCCTGATTGATTTCAGTGAAACTAATGCTGCTGCTCAGCACGAGCGAGGGCAGGAGGAGCCGCGTCAGGCACCGCGCGGGTTCTGTTATTCCCCTGTTGCTGCCACAGAGCTCTGGTTATTTTGAGAGAGCCCGTTCACATTTTCTCTCTCTCCGTCTCCTCCTGATATTTTCGCCTTTTCTCAGCCTCACACAATAGTCTCAAATCTTATCAATTGGCTGTCAGCTTTAAAAATCCCCTGCTTCTGGAACTTTCAGGTTCCCCAAGTGAGCGTTTGTGCACAATTTTTGGCTTCAAAATTAACTCAGACCCATTTAAATAAAAAAAGGGACACCACTTCTTTTAGAAATTAACAGAAGTCGAAATAATATAAATTCAAATCAATTGGCTGTCAGCTTTAAAAATTGTCTGCTTCTGGAATTTTCGGGTTCCTCAAGTGAGCATTTAAAGCCACCGTGTCTCCAAACCATCTGCTATTATTGGGGAAAAAACACCGCAGAACACTTTAAAAACTGACAGCTGACTTTCAGGAGTCTTCAGTAATTGCAGCCCCAGCTGAAATTATTGAGAATAAATAGCCTGAAATGTTTTGGAAAGTCAGGGCATGAGCTGCATTCTGCTACCTCCAGCCCCATCATTTTCTACTCTTTTCAATGTGTTATTGTTGAAGGTATCAGAGTTTGAAGGTGATTAAAACTCAATAGTTCATTTAGTCCTTAGCATATTGTTTTCAAACATTTCCAGCAGACGTAAATGCTTAAATCCCATTAAATTGGAGGCTAAATGCCTTAGGTTTCTTTACAAATCCTTCTGGTAGGCATCAGATATCAAACAGACAAAACAAAAAAATTAAGCTGAAGCCAGGGTATTTTTCTTTCCCTATGGGGAAAAGGGCATCTATTATGCAATGAATCTTTTGTAATGGTTTGGTGGCTTTGACAACATCCATTTTACTTCATTGTGCTTTTATTTTACATAATATCCATAAAATGGCAAAGCAGAAGAAGTTATTGCTGATCAAAACAATTAGGATAAAGCTCTTGAGTTAGAATAATGTTATACAAAAAGTGACCTTTTTAGGCCAGAGCAAATTTCTCAGGGACTGTATTCTGCATGAAGGTAGGACTTGTCTTTCAGCCCTTTAAAGCAGATTTTATGTTGCCTTTGTATCGGAACCAAAAAATAAATTTAAAAAAAATAGAAAAAATGAGCTGGCTTAGTTCCCCTCACATTGTAATTAAAGCCCAACATGTTGTAAAATGGCAGAGTAAATGTTACGAGACAGGTAAAGCTTAATCCTGCCATGATCATAGGGGATGCTGGAAACTCGAGTAAGATGAAATTTTATGAAATTCCAACTGAATAATCTCTTTTGACATTAGGCCAAGGACGAGCTGAAACAGGATCCATTTGGGACACTCTGTTCTCCTAAGGATTCCTCTGGATTTCAGAGAGGAGTTCCAGCCAGGTACAGGTGCGTACCCAAATACACCGAGTTACAAGGAGCTTAAAGATTTTCCAGAGTGCAGAAAAATCTAATAAACCTGTGGGTCCTGTCACTGGGTTTGCTTTGTAGGGAACAAACCGTCCACAGGTCAGTCCCTGTGCTGCACAGGGCACATTTAAGCACAACGAAGCCCCTGCCCCAGCTCTCACTGATTTTTACTGGGAGCCTGACTCCCATTGCCTTTGGTGGTTGTTCCCTGGTTTGCAGTGACTGTAACCACCCCTCTACCCCAAAATCCCTGCAGTGTCCCTGGCCTGTTCCCTGCTGTGTGAGCCATGGCAGCTCCGAGGAGCTGTGCCCAAGGCCCCAGGACAGCGGTGCCGGGAGGGAGCTTTGGCTGCCGGGGTGTGCAAAACCCCAGGAGCAGGGCCAGGAGTTGCTGGGTCTGGCACGGGAGGCCTTGCAGGCAGTGCTGTGGGTGATTATTTCATTGCAGAGCAGTCCTTAATGAACCCCGAGCCTCCCGAGCTCCCTCATCTCTTCCTTCCCATCCCTCCCCTCACGTAGGTGTCTCTGCTCGTTAATCAAATCCCTTCTCTGCTCTGGCCATGCCTTGGACACAGGCACTGGGTTTCTTGCCAGCCTGTGCCGGGGTGAGAGCCGAGGAATTTGGTGTGTGAGAGCGGCCGAGCTGTGGCACTGCAGCTCCCTTCTCCTCCCCATCCCTGAGCCCAGCTCCTCTGATCTCATCACTCCATTTAAACACAGGGGCCAGAGTGAAAGGGCAGAAATTTGTTTGGCTTTGGGCCCCAGCGAGCTCGGGCCTGTCTGGACATGTCCACTGACCGCTCGAGAAGAGGGAGTTTCCTCTGAACACGGATTTTTCCTGCCCCCCTTCCCGGCACAAAACTCCTTGGCATGAGCTCACCCTGCAGAAACCTCAGTATTTACACAGGCTCCGTGGCCGTGATTTACTCAGGGCCCAGCTGCTGGTGCTTATCTGCAGTTTTCTGAAGTAAAAGGTTGAAATTGAGAATTCCAGGAGAGTGCTCCTGCTTGTTGTGCAATCCCCCAGCCTGCTCCAAAATGGGTCTCCCCTAAACCACCTCCAGCAGCTTGCAATGGGATTATTTCCTGGAGAGGGAAAGGAAGGGGTTTGGAAAGACCATCCATGTGCAAACAGGACATCAGTGTCCCTAGGAAATCCGGGCACATCATCCTTGAAACCCTGATCTGAGATTCCTTCCCTTCAGAGCACAGGTTCTGCTCAGAGAAGGAGAGAGCAACAGGGAAGTTTGTAAGATACAGATGGCCCTGAAAAGCATCAAGTGCAGCTCTTCAACACTGAAGGGCAATGTGAAATTAGCAAATCGTTTTTGTTAATATTTCTAGTAGAAATAACAATATCTCTGTTCTAGGCCTGTAGTATTTTAAGAAGTCATTCACTAACTGTGACTTTAGCCTTGAATGTCTAAGATTCTTTTGTGTTTCAGCTCAGGAGGGAGAACAAGAATCCTCCTCACCAGAGGATCATTTTTAGAAGATGAAATTACGTGCAAATGTAGAATTTTATCCAAAATATTGAGGGCTTTCGTTCAGGACCCTTTAATACTGCTAATCTTCCAGACAAATAAGAAATCCTATTTTTAAGTAATACTCTGGAAAAACCCCACTGTATTTTAATTAAATTAAATCACAATGAAATGCAGGAGACTTAAATAGATTGACTGTCTGGTGTAGCTGCTAAGCTGGCCCTTGTTCAGTTCACCCTGCACAATCATCATCCATTCTGTGTGTGTTGTTCCAGACCCAAAATATTTTGTGGATTAATCAAATACAACCTAAATTCGCAGAAACGGAGAACAGTTAAGATGATCAGGCAGGAGATTAATGTACTGATTTCAGGTACAGCTTGGAAATGGGGAAAAACCATCAGATCCAGGAGGGAACTTCCCCAGAGCTGCTGTAGCACATCCAGCGACTCCTGTGAGCACTCAGAGCTGCTGCAATTCCAGGGGCTCCTCAGTTTGGTTCCTCTATCTGGGGTCTGTGAGTGAATAAAGAGGAGATAGAAGATGTTCCATCATCCTGCTGCAGGCCAGCAGAGCTCAGTTGCCAGGTTTCTTTTGTGCCTGGGATCCAGGCTGTCTGAAGGAATTAGCAGGGCTGCCTTGGAGAGCAGCAGGGTCTCTCCTGCCTTCGTTCCAGCAGCGCTCTCCGGCCCCGCTCCGGAGCAGTTCAGGCTGAAGACCTCCAAAGTGAGGCACCTCGCTCGCTCTGAGAATCTGGGATTTTTTCCCAGATGCTTTTCAGAGCTTTCTGTGATTGCCTGACTCTTTCCATTTCTCAAATTCCACGTTTCCCCCCTGGCCTCCTCTGACCCAGCCTTATCCTTCTCTCCTTTCTCGGTGCCTCTAACCTGCTTCTTGAACCAGTTACCTGTTTTTCTGATCAAAGAATATTTGGGTCTGACTTTGGGAAGGAATTTTTTTTAGTCAGTCTGCATCAGAAACACGTGGCCCTGTGCTACCAGACCGCTTCACCGTCATCATTCTTAGCCAGGTTTATTCAAATTTGTACACAGGCCTATTTAAAGTAGGAAATCAGGCAGAAACAAACCTCCTGTTTCCAGCCAGACACAGTGTTCAGAAGTCCTCCGTTCAAATTTCAGCCATTTCTAATTAAGAGCTCATCAAACCTCATAAAACCCGCAAGGTTTCCAAGGATCTCTTGCTAATGGCTACACTTGGAAGAAAAGAAAAGTACTTTAAGTTATTTTGCTTTCCAAGTGCACTGTGTACTTTTGTCCTCATCTTCCTTTGCTTTCTGTGACATCTGTGGACAAAATGTGTTCGGAGATGATTTGGTCAGTTAGATGAGGAATTATATATTGAGCACATTAGCGTGTAAATTCGGGTTTCCAAATGCTTTGGGTCACCAGCTCATAGAGAGATGCAAACACACACATGGCCTTGTGTACGCTGGTTGCAACAGCACAATAAACTTCCTTAAAGGACAGCAAAAACCTTTGCTTTTGTATTTATATTATTTTGACTTCTGTTAATTTCTAAGGAAATGTCATCCCTTTTTTTTATTTAAATAGTTCTGAGTTAATTCTGAAGCCAAAAATTGCACACAAACGCATCTGCTCACAGTATCCGAGCTTCGAGATAATACACATCCTGCTCTCGCATTACATTGCCCCCCATAAATCAGCCCCTGAGTCAAAACCCCTTAAAAACATAAATGCAAATATAAAACCAACGAGAGTTAAGAAAGTTAGCCCATGACTTTAAAAGGAAGGGGAGGAAATAACAAATGCTACAGAGAATGAAACATTCAATGCCATTTTTGGTTGCTTCTCCCCCCCATCCCCCCCAAAAAAAGGTTGCTTGTGGCTGTGTACTAATGCAGTAAGTTTTAACAAGGGGGTCATCTGAAATAGCGAAAGACTGTGCTGGCTAAAATTTGGGTAATTTAGATGTTCTGCAATTCAGCAGGACCTGATGAAATCGACCCTGGAGTACTTGAGGCTCTAGCTGCAACAATCCCAGAGTGATTAGAGATTATCTTTCAGAGTTCAAGATGACCAAGGTAGAGCCAGAGGCCCAGGGAAGGGTAATCACAAGGTCTATTTTTAAATAGGGGGGAAAATGAGAACCAGGGGGATTATGGAACAGTAAAACTGACTTCAATACCCAAAAAGTTTCTAGAATTAGCTGTTACAAGCACTCAGAGAATTAGACGTTAATCAGAAACAGCAAATACAGATTTGTCAAGACCAAATCACACCAAACCAGTACAATTTCTGTGTAGGGGAGATGAGCTGGTAAATAAAAACCGAGAGGTGGAAATGACATTTGTTGGTGTTTTAGAAAGGGTTTGAATTCCTGGCATCCTCGTAGTCGAAGCAGAGGTTCATTCTCTGTTTCAAAGTGCCACGTTTTGGGAGCACAACCAGGTGTAAATTGAGGCTCAAAGAGTCGCTGCGGATTGTTTCCTGTCAAGGTGGGAGGGCACAGCAAAGGGATCCCTCAGGGATCTGCCCTGGGCTGGGGAGAGCTGAACCCTTCAGTGGCTGTTCTGTGTGGCAACACAAAGTGCACGTTAACAAAATTACCCGAGGTCATGTTGGGTGTGAGCTCAGTTTTTTGGAGAAGAGAAGCAGAGCTGTGAATAATTTTTCAACCTGGTTGTATGGAACTTGCAACCTGAAACGGGATAAAACCAGATCATAGCAGTTAGTGAAATAAATGCAAGTGAAGGGTAGAATGCAAACCAGAAAATACTTTGCAAGAGAAGCAGCGTTTAACAGTGAAGGCAGTGCAGAGTGATGGAAACTGCTAAGCTGAATATGATATAACCTCATAAAACTGCTTCAGAAATGACAATTAATGCAACAGAGAGTTTGCGTGGGGCTTGCGGGTAAAAGGAAAGGGGTAAATTTTATTTTTCAGGCAACCTTCGTACAGCCTTGGCTGCGTTCTCTTTGGGTTGTGCAGTTCAAGAAAAATCTTGACAAATTGGAGAGGGACTAAAGGGAGAGCCATAGGAATGATAAGAGGTTTGGAAAACACAACCTATGAGGAAAGATTGAAGGAATTGGATTTGTTTAGTCTAGAGAAGGGAAGACTGACAGGACGTGATAACATTCCTCCAATATGTAAAACATTGCTAGAAAGAGAATGGTGATGAATTGTTCTTCAGAGCAGCGACGAGGAGGAGAGAAATAATTCACGTAATTTTCGGCAGAAAGGATTTAGTTTAGATATTGGAAAAAGCTGCCTAGCTTCAAGGCCGTTTCAGCACTAAAATAAGCTGTGTGAGGAGGTTACTGGAGCTGCTTCCTTGGAGGTCTTTAAAACCAAGTTCCTCGTCTGTCAGGGATGGCCTGGGAGGATTTTGTGTTGCCCTCTGTCCGAGGGAACATGCTGCAGCTTTGGCTATCTGCTGGTTCGTCTCTCTCGGTTTGTAAATGCATTTAAAGATTAGCCTGAATAAAATATTAGTGACTGACAGGTAGCTGGAGGGTTGATTGTTTGTCCCCTCTGCTTTGCAGGGACACGATGCTGGAGTTGCAGCTGACTTCGTGTAATCATGAAGGGTTTTATTCAGCCAACACTTGTGCAAGGGGAATTCTACACCTCTTACAGCACATGAGGAGCAAGGCAGAGTAAGTGGTTTCATCAAGGTTATTCTGGATTATCTCACTGGTTTGTGTAACCCAGCCACGTGCCTTTTGATCTCAATATCCTCAGGTTTGTGAGAAGAGCTCTGCTCTTCATCTCTGCTCATTTGGACAGTAGATAATTGAGAATTATTGTTCTCTACATTCATAGTCTTCCTTGCCAGTTGTGGTTTTCCTGTGCTTCTCTACCTTTGTTTTACTTCTTCGTGTTGCTGTGACTGGCAATTAACATGCCTGTGTTTCTAGATAGCTTAATTTGTTATTTAAAGTTGACTGTGAGGTAACTGTGGAGAGTGGAAGGGGTGCAGTGATACAAACAGAGACCTACAACTCCCTGAGATGGATGAACAGCTCGACGCTGAAAGGAGAGCAATTCAGGATGTGCTTGTGTCTTTGAACCGTAGAACTGTGAGTGAAAGAATATCTGTGTTATGGGATGGGATTTGTTGTTCAGGCACCAGGAGTCTAAAAAGGGCACAAAGGTAACATGAGCAGTTGTTGCACATGGTTTTGAGTCAATGGGAGCAGCCTCTGGAAAGGTCAAATACCTAAGACCATCAGCATTTGAAATTCCACAATGCTGCTGAGAAAACAAACACGAAAACCCGGTTGTGCCCTTTGAACATGAAAGGTTTCTGTGGTGTTTCCTTGGGTCTGCGCTGCCGAGGTGGGGAGGCTCTGCCAGGCGAGGCGTAGCAAGCACGGCTGGCAGGCTGGGGCTGTTATCCCTCTCCAAAATGCCCTTCCCTGGGGATCTCGTGGCCTCTGTGAGGCAGAACCTGGGCAGTTCTGGGAAGCTGAGGCACAGCAAGGCTTCCATCCCCACGGGATGAGGCACAGCAAGGCTTCCATCCCCACGGGATGCCTGTGACCACGGTTGCACACGACCCGCAGGGTGCTGCATACCTGGATGTTGGAGTTAACTTTTTTTTTTAAGAGATCACTCTAAGGTCATTTTGGGAGAAGCAGCAGAGGTTTGCAGCTCTTGCGCCTTCACAGCGCCCTACCTTCCCTGCGTGGTGCTGTTTGTGTCTGAGCAGCAGGAAGCGTTTGTCCGAGGAGCAGGAGCCGAGGGCTCAGCCCTGCCGGGTGTGTTCAGCCTCGGGCTTGCTGGGTTTGTTCCTGGGGAGCTGGATGCGGCGTGGGGCAGCCTGAGGATGGGCTGGAGGGAGGCTGTGCAGCATTGCTGGCTGCCCCAGCACATGACCCTCGCTAGGGCCGGACCAGCGCAGTCCAGGTGGGACCTTTTCCAGCTGCGCTGACCAGTTCCCAAATTCCAGCTTCAAACCTGGGACCAGCGATGGCCAGAAGGCTCCCAGTTCGGAGGGGTAGCAGTGAGTGTCCGTTGTGTTGTTTTGCTGCACAGCTGCATCATCCCAGAATAAACCACCCCAACCAGAGCCAGGGGCTGTGGAGCGAGGAGATATCTGGATCTCTGCGTTGGTGCTCCCAAGCTGCAGGACTCTCTGAAATAATCCCACCAAGCTTTGCCTGGGGAGCACGAGAGGTTAAAAGCCAAAGCTGTGCATTGCTTTGCTGCAGTGATTTACGGCTTTTCAGAGAAAGATAACAGGCGAGATGTTCCCCCTCCCCACACATACACCTTATTTTTTTTTTTTTTTCATTTCTCCTTGCTGATCCCTCCTTCTCACCCTGCTGCTGCACACATCACTCCTGCTGCTCTGCACATCGCAAGTGGGGGAGATTTCTTGAACCAGGGGCCTCCTGCTTAATGCACTGAGGATTCAGCCAGGCCAAAAACGCCTGTAGCATATGGGGAAGGCAAGGGCCAGCAGTGAGCAAGCTTGGACAGATGTGCTAGAGAGGGAGCGTGGTGTTAGTGGGGGTGGAGAGAGCTCTGCCCCCCTCCCAGCCGGTTCAGGGGGTGGCCAAGAGGGAGAAATGGACCCTTTTTAGGACCCCAACAGTTCGGGAGAGCCCCTGAGGCATTTTTGGCCGGGAGGTTGTGTGCACACACACACTCACACACGGAACAGTTCAGCAGCAGTCCAATCCCCAGTGACATGGAGCTTTTTCTTAATTCAGAGCATATTTCAGGCTTCAGTTTAAAGGGAGGGGGGGAAGCAACACCAAAAACCAACCCATAAACCATAAAGAATCTATTGAAACAATTGTAAGGGGAAAAAATAGAACGTGGCTGCAGCCAAGGTTGTTAGGGAGGAGATGTATGGGAGAGATGTGAAATGAAAGGAACAATTACCATGTTCCTCACTGGCCTCGGATCAGCCTGGCACAGGAGAGACCTGGGAAGGCACTTCCCAGAAAACCAGAGAGGTGGTGGTGTCTCCCTCAGCAACGTCCCTGCTCTCAGGTGAGCTCCTGGTTGAACGGGGCTTCGTGGTGGATGTGCCTCTGTCGTTCACTCACATGGCAGCACCTCCTGTGCTCCTTGGAGTTGGTTTTCCAGCGGAAGGTTAAAGCTGGCGAGCAGGAATTTATCCTCTTGCTTGTTTGTTCACACTGAGCACCTTCCTTTGGGGGTCTCAAAGCACACCAGGAGCAAAAAGCTCCCAAGCTTCCCAGTGAAGTGAGGCCGCCTGATGAGACTCCACAGAAAAAGCCCCTTCAGGGTGTTCAAGTGATTTTAAGGGGTGCCTGGCAGGACTGAGAATGGCACCTCCAAAACCCCAACCCTCCTGCACAGAATGTCTCTGCAACAGCGTTTTTTTCTGACACCAATTTGTTTGTTTGTTTGCAATGAGGAAATTCATGCCTGGACATCAGCATCCTGATACAAAGAGCAATTGAGTCAGTCCCTGCCCCAAATATCTTCCAGTCTTCACTCTCAGGGATAATTTTCCTCTAAAGGCAATTTAGATGCACAAGGCTCTTAGCACAGCTTGTTCATTACTGCCAAGGACCTGCAGTGCAGGATGCGTCTCCTCAGTTAACATCTGGTTTTTTGACCAAATTGCCTTAGTTGCTGCACGGGCCCACAGCTGATATAAAATGCTGAGAAATTATGACTATTTTCGTTGTTTGGGTGTTTAGATTTTATTTATTTATATATTTCCCTAAACCTGCAGTTCATTTTGGCACGCCAGGCTGGATTTACTCACAGTTGTACCCAGGCAATTATGATGTTTAAAAAATCCCTCCCAGCTTCCCCCAGTGCAGGGAGGCGAAAAGCAGGGGAGGAGTGTGTGTGTGTGTGTCTCCTGAGGGGGTTTCTGGCATCAGACCAACAGGAGCACTCGGCATTTGGAGGGAAAAGATGCATGTGCACATTAGGAGGCAACATCTGCTCCTCGGGCCACATGTTCCTGCCACAGAAGAGAAATGCTGCTCTGCACTGTGCTCCTGCACTTGGGGTGGGGTCTCTGTGTGCAAAGAGGGGGCTCTGGGGAGGTTTGGGTACCCTGACCCAAAGGTTAGTTGCTGTTCTCTGTCACATAAGTCAAGAAGAAAGAAGGCTGGTGGAGGAAATGCAGTTTGGGCAGGAACTGGGCACCCGAGGTGTTTCTGTCCTCACGTTTTTAAACGTTCCCTCTGCACTGAAGCTTAAGGGGCTCTTTGGCTGCTGCCTGGGCTCTGATTCCAGCTCAAATCAGTGAGAAGTCAATAGGAGTGAAATGCCTGGAAATTGCTCTGCTACCGAGGGCTGGAAGTGGCTCGTGTGCCATTGACACAGCAGAGGCACTTTGTCACTCAGCATTAACTGTCCCATCAGCCCTTCAGCTCTGTTCCAGGAGCTCCTGGTAGGGTTGTTCCTGACCACATTTTACTGCTCTGCTCTTCTGGGTCTCTTTCTAGTCCTCGCCAGGGTTGTCCAAGGCTGACAGGAAGACTTTGAGCTGAAAGCAGTAGCAGTAATTTCCTTGGCTTTAGTGGCAGCCTTGGGGGGATCTTACATGGGTTGTTTCATCTGCAGTTAAACTTTGCATCTGATGGCCCTGATTTAGGAATCTGGACTCCACTTTGAGTCACCTAAGGCAGTAAAAGATCTGGAAGACTAATTGTTGAGATTAAACGGAGACAAAGTGGCTTTCTGCCTTTTCCAGGGGATGCAAGACATTCAACCTCAAACCAAAACATCATTTATTGTCAGAGTGTCTCTCTAGTGAATTTGGAAAGCTTGAAGGCAGGAGAGAAAGCAAGCAAAGTGCAGGAATGGGGATCTCTTTTCCTTGCCCCTTATTTGATACTACAGAACGAGTTGTTAATTTTTATACTCTGCATTTCCTCACACCTTTGGGCATATTATGCTGCTTTGTGTGGCTCCCTTTGGACCCAATCTGAATTGCCTGCCAGACCTCCTCCGTTCAGATTTAACTCTGCCTTGGGTTTGTAGCATTAAGCTGAACTCTGACTTTTGTTTTGCTTCAGCCCCACCTGTTTTTTCACTGTTAAGCATTGAAAGGGGCTGTCCAGGGAAGTTTGGAGTCCCTGTCCCTGGAGGTGTACAAGGAAGGCCTGGACGTGGCACTCTGGGCTGGGGACAAGCTGGGGATTGGGCACAGGTTGCACTCGGTGATCTTGGAGGTCTCTTCCAACTACAGTGATCCTGGGATTCCACCCACTCACAGGAATCCAGACCATGAGGTGAGCAGTGTTGGCTCCTCCTGGGCCGTGGTTCTGGATGGAAAGGTTGGATGTGCACTGCAGGTGGAGGGGAGGCAACACAGCGGGGCAAAAACCAACGGGAAGACACCAACAACTTCTAATCCCATCCTGTGGGCAGTCCAGCCATGCCCCCACTCCCTGGCCATGTTGGAGCCCTGCTGGGAAGGAAATGGTGCTGCTCCTTCTCCCCATGACCCCTGATATTAGCTCCAGACTCCCATTGGGAAGGAAATGCTCCTCCTCTCCATGATCCATGACATGAACTCCGGACTCCCATCTCCTCTGGCAGGAGCAGAGCCAAGCCCGTGGTGCTGCCCACCTGGCACTGTGGTCGTGCTGCTCTTTACAGGAGTATCTCCATTTTCTTGCCCAATTACAGATGTGGGTAACTCCAAACTTCCTTGCTAAATTCCTCTTGGAGTTTTGTTTTGATTTGTATCTCTTCCTTGTGTGATATAAAGTTTTGCTTGACTAGCACTTGCTGAAAATCCATTTTTTCCCCCAATGTGGTAAAAGCCTGAGTTTGGGAAGTGAGAGGTTTTGGGAAGGTGTTGCAGAATGTTGCCTTGTTCCCAATGTGTTTAATTTTCATCCACTGTCAGGGAAGGGGCTGGGGAGCAGAACTAAATGGGCCCAGAGACGTTTAGAAAATGCAAAAGGGGTTAAAAAGCCAATATTTTCCAAGTTAAGGGGTGTATTTGGATATCCACGTATCTGGATGTGCTGGTGAAATCAAAGAGCTGTGAGTTCAAGTGAGTGTTTACAGCTCCCAAATTCAGTTAATTTATGACATGTTTAATGTGTTTTCACAAATGTTTGTTGTACTCAAGTAGTGACGATGCTGTATTTGGTCAGTAAAATTCCATCCTGCCGGCAGTGCGCAAAGACCTGAATGTCACAAGGATGTTCTGTGTCTAAGGAAAAATATTCACTTTCATTTTAAACAGTCCAAATTCTTCTGCTTTCCTTTTTTTTTATTATTAGTAGAAACTTAAACCTGTCACTGAAACCACCAACAGGACTTTCCAATTCTCACTGACATTATGGGATATTTCTGGTTTTTCTGGTTTGCGTTCTTGGTCTTTGCCTTTTTTTCTTTATTTTATTTTTTTTCCCCCTTCACCCTCTTTCTTCAGCATAACAAGATTGGAAATTAGTGCTGGCTTGAGGCCATGGCTGCATCTATGAGGCCATTTAAAGTTATTACTCTTTAGTCCCCCTGGGCCAGTAGGAAGTTCAGCTGCGATCACAGAGAAAGAAACCACCCCAAAATTCTAGAAATAATAATTTAAAAAGAAAAGAAAAATCAGAAGAATATGGAATTACTTTTATGCATTTCAAGTTTGGGATGAAAAGGCTTGTGAAACCAGGTAGAAATATTGAAAAGCAGCTTTGGAGATTGCTCTGGAGAGATTTGTGGTCAGGACCAGAAGGGGAAAGTCTCTTTTATTTTGGTCTGAGTTTGGGCTTCTGCTCTTGGACTTTTACGTGGGCAGAATCAGGAACTGTCCCCACTGAAGAATCAGGAACTGTCCCCACTGAAGAATCAGGAACTGTCCCCACAGAAGCTGGGGGGGTTCAGCTGCTGTGCAGAGCGAGGGAAAGCTGCGAGCACCCCAGCAGGCGGGGAAGGGTTTGCAGCTTCATTCCCATTCCAGCTCTGAATTTTGTAAATCATCTTGTGCAGGACCCTGGTGTGGAACAAGGCATTTAAGGCAGCAGTGTGGCCTGGCTGGGATTTGGGGGAAGGTGGATGTAGGAGAGGCTCACATGGGTTAGAATTTTAGTGAAAGCATCTGCCTTAGAAAATCTGCCTTAGAAAATTTACCCTTTTGTCCGTGGAAGGTTTTTTTGCCTGCAGACAGGGGCTGAAGGTGAAGAAATAACAGCATAAATAACATTTTTCATGTCCAAGTTGGTGGCTTTGTGCACACGTCTCAAAGCATCTGGCGTGATCCAGTGGGTACAAAAAAGCAGAGCCTGGATTATAGCACTGCCAAGCCCTCACCCACTTTTTTCTGTTTTGCCCCAGGTTGAATGAGCTGCTCCTGTGCAATCTGTCCACACAAACTTTCTTTTCACTTTTGCACTAGGATTTAGACTAGTTGCTCTTGGGATGCAAAGGAGAACTTTTTGTCCTTGCAGACAGGAGTTTTCTAGGTGGGAGTGAAAGGAAACCTGAAGCACATTCACTTTTGGTAAAAAGATGAAGAAATTTTCAGATACTGTGTATGAAGAGGGAGAGATTTTTTTTTTTAATTGACTTAAACCTTCTCCAAGCACCAAATATACAAATGATGGCCCAGCCCCGTGGTTGTGTGGCAGGGAAATGAGGATTTTAAAGAAATGAGCCGCTAGAATACTTTGGGCCCTCCTGACTCTCTCCTTGTAGTAGCTCTGGATTTCTATTCCTTTAAAAAATTCAACTTCCCATTCAATTCTGAAATGATTAAACCCAGTCACTGATGGAGCTTCTGGAGGATATATGTGACATTGCCTGTCCAAAAGGCTCCACAGCTGAAAGGCAGGTCAGGACAGTCATAATATAATACTGATTAGTAAAATATTACTGATTTGGTATTATTTTGGTGTTACTGACTTCCCAGAACCCCCACAGACTTTACCTTGATGGCAGTCTCATTCTTGATGCTGTGCACGTGAAGCTGATGTTCCTCCTTGCCCCCTCAAATGTACAGTCAGTACAGGTCAGGCAAATTTATTGCACATCCTTGGTTAATAGAAAATGCAGCTGTTCTACTTTAAGGTCATTTATCCTACAGCTCAAACCATTGCCCCATCCTACAGCTCAGTTTGGTGCCATATCCACTTCTCAGAGTATTTTAAATGAATGCAGGCCCTTCACTGAACACAGATATCAACATAATTGTGAACATTTAGGTGAATTCCTTGCATTTCCACCCTTGGGTTTCCCATTTCTCCCGTGGTCACCCCCTTGGCAGATCCCGCATGAGGAACTCCCCGCTTCCCTGCTTTTCACGAAGGGTTAAAGCACAAACAGTGGCGTTGTGTTCTGGGGTGCCAAACTTCTCCTTCTGCTCCGGCTCCTTTTGATTTAAAAGCTTTGTTTATCTCTCTGTGAAGTCACTGGCAGGCCATGAAGAGATCTATTGCCGTGGTGCAGACAGCCCAGACTCCGCTGCTGGGCAGGCGATGGGCTGTGAAGTTGAGTGTGTGTGTGTGTGGGCCCCCATAACTCAGGAAGGGATTCTTTGGGAAGCTCCCAGGGGACGCTGCCTGCAGCCGCCTGTGGCTCCCTGCAGGAGAGGCGTGCGTGTGTCCAGGAGCCTTGGTCAGGCTCAGGGCTTTTGATGTCCTCATAAAGCCATCACTCCAGAGCTTGGAATCACAAGGCTGTTGAACTCAGTCATAATAGAGTGAGTAAAGTGCTCCCAGTGGTTTGGATTTTATGATATTTTCATTTTTTGATAGACAAATAATGTCATGTCAGAGCCTGGCTCGCTCGGGCACTCCCTGTCTTTGTGTAGTGAGATACAACATCGGAATTATTGCTTGGTTTCTAGGCAGCTGCCGGGGGTTGGACCTCAAAGTGACCATTCCTTGAGAGAAGCTGTGTTTTGTTGAGTGTTTGCAAACTCGGTATCTCCCTGCACATGCCGTGGCTGCTCCCAGGAGCGCAGGGAGCGTTGCTTCTGGCTGGGATGAAAGGTGGGGGGTTCTAGTGGAAGAGATGGAAGTGGGGAGTTATTTCTGGCTGGCATTTGGACTGCAGAGACTGCTGATTCAGCTGAGCTGAGGGTGATGGGGTTTAATCTGCAATGGAATTGACTTGTAATGTCCTTCTTACTTATCACCAGAGGAGACATCTACTGCAAAAGAGGGCAGAGCACCAAACTCAGCTGAAGCACTGCCAGCAGAAAGGTTATTGATTCCCTGCAGGAGGAGAGAGGAAGCTCCTCTTTCACAGGCTCACAGAATGGTTTGGGTTGGAAGAGACCTTAAAGCTCATCCCACCCACCCCTGCCATGGCAGAGACACCTCCCACTGTCCCAGGTGCTCCCAGCCCCGTCCAGCCTGGCCTTGGGCACTGCCAGGGATCCAGGGGCAGCCACAGCTTCTCTGGGCAGCCCCTTTGAACAGCAAGTCCTGCTTTGTGGGAATCCCTTACCTGGAATCACAGATTTCCAGAGATCCAAGTCTAAACCTTGAGAAACGGAGCTGGGAAGAAGCAGACCCCTCTCCTGGAGAATTCCCTCACATGGAGGATTGACATGAGAACCCCAGATCGTTGCAATCCCACTGCTCCTCTCAGTGCAGTGACACACACAGCCTAGAGCAGGCCCCTGGAAATTCCTGCTTTCCACAGGTTCCGTTTATCTGGGGAAACTCTCCCAATCTGTGTAGAACGTGGGCCCTCAGCCTGGCACCTCCTCATCCCTGCCAGGCCATGCCCACCCTGCTTTCCCTGGCACAGAGGGGATCCAGACCCCTGTGTCCTGTGCAGTGCCGGGTGGCTGCACTGGAAGGGCCCAGGGAGAAACCACTGGTATCTCTTACAGTGAGCATAAATCTGAGAATGGCCTGAAAATCTGCAGGAAATTACTTTTCAAGTGACCGATGGGATGACCTCTAATTTCCTAATGATCTAGGAAGAGTTCAAGCCCAAGTGCTTGTATATGCAGAATGCCAAATTTATATATACAAAGCATCATAATTACTGTCATGGAGATTTACAGCGCTTTACAAATCATTAATAATCATAATAATAATATTTACCATAACTCTTTCTGGCAGATTAATTGCAATTCTCTTTGACCATTCTCAAGCTACTCTTCTCACAACATCTTTCCCACTGGCATGAGAATGAAGTACACAAAATGTAATTTATTGATATCAAGGGTGGCTTTATGTCCATGTGTTTATTTGAGACAAAAGGAGATATTTGCTGTTGCAGAGAGAGCAGAAGCATTAATGAATCAGCAGATCTTTTAACGCAGTGCTGTGGATTGCTCCCCTTCAGTCTGGCATTAGCAGGTGATGTGTTGGTGACAGGCAGGTGGGATTCGTGCTGCTCAGTTAAGGTTCCATTTTCAGAATTAAGTGTATAAAAGACAGACGTTGCCATTTGCAGGAGAATCTTTTAGGTCCTTCTCATCTGCTTTAGGAGGGGGGGAACATCCACAGATGAAAAATGTCAAGTTTAGGCTACACTGGCTGTTTAGCTGATGAGCTGAGGTGATAGAAATTTCTCATTCTTCTAAATACCATGAAAATGATGAGATCTGGAGAAAAGAAAAGGTAAGAAAATGTTTTCCCATTTTCTCTGCTTTCCTACTCCTCAGTATACAGAATTTGTGAGCAGTGTCAGACGGGATAGAAAATGTTGGCGTGCAATGGCATTTTTTAGTTTTAAGTTTTGTATGCTGTTGTAATTCCTTACGGTTCCTTGTGTTTTTATAAGATAACAGTCTGTATAAACGATGTTCTTGCAGCAGTTGGATGCATTTTCCTACCCTTTTTCGACAGCCTGCACTGTTCCTGCCAGTGCCATGGGTTTCTCTTTTATGAGCTGTTCCATCTAGTTCTGATTTTATCCAGTATTAGAAATTCGGGTTCAAAGACCTTTATTTCATGGCAGAATCAGAGAATCCTGGAGTGGTTTAGGTTGGAAGAGGCCTTAAAGCCCCTCTTGTTCCCTCCTGCTGCCATGGGCAGGGACAACTTCCACTGTCCCAGGCTGCTCCAGCCTGGCCTTGGGCACTGCCAGGGATCCAGGGGCAGCCACAGCGTCTCTGGGCACCCTGGGCCAGGGCCTCCCCACCCTCCCAGGGAATATTTTTTTCCTATTACCTAATCTAAACCTACTTTTTTTTATTAATTCATTAATTGGAAAGGGCAGTTAAACTAGTGCTGTTGCTTTTTTGACATTGTTCTGTTGTCTATTAAAAAAGAAGGTCAGGCAATATGAACATTTTATATCTTAGTTTCATGCTTCTCTTTGTTTACTCCTCCGAAGCACATTTTGGGTATAAAATGACCATTCCATTTATTGTGTTGGCATGACTGTGGGGTAGAAGAAATGATCTGCTGTTGTTCATAAGAACAGCACCCACTGAGTGATGGTTACAAAGAGTCTGGCTCCAAGACACACCAGCCACTCACATCTCTGGTTGAACTCATTGTGAGCTGGGAGCACCATGTGTGAGTCCAAGTGGCAAAAAACTACGTAACCTCATACTGCAACCCTGCTTCCAATGTATCCTGCAATAATTGAATCATTTGTCAGACCAGCACAACCTTTAACTGCATCCAGTGTTGCGGCATCAGGCTCCCCACTGAGAAACAACAACCTGGATATTAAGAAAACTTCCCCAGGATGACAGGCAGAAACCTCAAACACCCCCGGCCTCGGCTCTGTCTCAGCAGACTTTCATCTCTGGGAGACAATTACGAAAGCTCATGTGTTATAATATAAAACAGTGAACTATTAGTGCCTGCTGACATGGAGAAAAATGGTAATAGTATTTCTCTCCCACCTGCCTGTCCTTCAATTTAATTTTATAGCGGTTGTCTCATAATTTTTCGAAGTTTCCAAAAAAAAGGTTTTAATGAACCTTTTCTAAAAGAAAGTGCCAAGCAAGCTAAATGTAGAAGTTGCTGCCAATTCTGCCTTTTTAATACTTTTAAAACAAATACAGATTTAGAGGCACACTCATAGCAAAGCTGTGTGCCAAAGGCCATCGGAACTGAAGACATGTTTTAGAATATATACATATAAAGTGGGTCTGATGAGTCACATAATTTGTTGCCTGGAGACAGAATACATTTACACGATGTTCTTTAATCTATTTCTAATTTATATGATGTTCCTTGGTCTAATGGGTTGGTTCCCTGTGCCGAGTGTCCGGCAATAGACTCCTAACAAGCACCAGGCTGTGTTTATTCCCATATTCTCCGTTACGTTCTCCGTAATTCCGGAGGGATAATTACCCATGGATGTGTTCGCCCTTCTCGAGTAAATTAAAGGGTTTCCCGTGCAGGGCGTCCTCCGGGGACCACGAGGAGTTTTCGGAGGCTCTGTGACGGTTCAGGTACGAGGAGACTCCCAGCTTAGTTGTAACCTTTGAGGTCCTTCCTATTTTCATACCGACACCTACGTCATCACTCCCATTACCGAAAAATTCCTCTAATCTGAAAAACCCCGCTGGTGGAAAACCTGTCCTCATCCCATGAAAAGCAGGAGGTGCCATGGGGATGTTTTTGTTGTCAGTGAATCATATCTGGTAGGAGTTGTTTCTTTTCCTTGTGCCACAGCTCCAGCCCCCTCCGAGCCTCCCAGCCAATTGCTTTGGCTGCAGGAGCCCTTGGAAGCCCGGAGTACAGTAATTGCTTCATTGTGTTGCTTTAAGAGGAAAGGAAAATAGTTATTACTGTGAGCAAGTGCTTCTGGTTTTTTTCCCCTCTTGCAGTTGTGTGTTTTGGTTACGAAACGTACCCTGTTCTGGAACTGGTGTTTGGAGACTTTCTCTTGTCGAGGTGCAAGGTTGAGAACGGGCATCTGATTGTGATGCAGTGATGAGAGAAAACATTGGCTTGGAGAAATGCTCTTTGTTTATAAAATGGGAGAGAAATGATTACTGATTAATTTTTGTCCTGATATGTTTATGGAAGGTAACAAAAAGCAGCTCAGTTGTGTTCCTGGAAAGCGTGCCGAGCCTCGATGCCAATATACTTCCATCTCATCTTCAGTGACAGAAAACTTATTGGAGATTTGACTTTTGAAGTTATTGTATTTTTTTATCCATCTGGCTGTAGGTGTAGATATGGAATTTATGGTTGGTCAGTGGCTGAGATAAAGCTCCCCTAAATTCTTGGTGCTGCCTGTGAAGAAGTTGTTTTTCCATAAGAGTGTTCTGAGAAAAACTAACAGACAAAAGCCCAGCTCCAGTAAACTGAGATATCCCATTATTAGAGATATCTAGAAATTTATGACTGGAAAAGGTATTAGGTTGTGACCCGATGGTCTCCTGCTGCTGAGGCTCCACTGGTGATTAGGAAGCGGTGATTTCATCTCCATGGGAAGTCTGCTGCCCTCATCCCTGTTTTATTTCTCATGGAGAAGCTGAACGTGGTATTAAGGACTAAGAGGAAAAAATGCCTCCCCACACATTCACCCGGAGCGTTATCACTGCCAGCTCCTCTCTTCAAAGACCCCTGACTGAAGCTCTGTGTGACTAAATCCACTTAATTCCCCTCCAAGAGAAAAAAAAAGTGGAGTTCAGAAGTTCAAGGAACTCTCCTGAAAACCACACGCTTGTGGTTGTCTGGGCTGCAGGGGGAAGAGTTGGGCTGAATCGCTCGGTGTTTGGGACGTGGTCACACTCGTGTGACGCCTTCATTCCAGGCAGGGAATGGCCAGGAAGGTGGGAAGTGTCACACGCTGCTGGTGGGACTTGAGCAGTCTTGGAAATGTTGCCTCAGATGTCACCTTGGGAGCTGTTTGAGATGAAGGATCTGGAAGCCTCATCCCAAGTTCTGGGAATGTTTAGCATAAGATTGGACGTTCATGGCCTGACAGGCTCGTATATAACCCTGAATAGCATCTCCCTTTCCTCCCAGCCTGTGGAACTGTTAATAGTAGTAGTCTCCTATAAAGCTAAAAGTACATAGAGCATTTAAAGCTTGTAACATTTATAGATTGCTACAGCAGCAGGAGAATCAAGCTAATGAAAGGATTGGGTGGGTGCCCTGAATTATATGGCCATAATTTAATTCATTTTAACTTCTTTTTGCTGCGTATAAAACCTTCCTCTCTCCTCCAGCAGCACAATTAGGACCCAATTCACAGGCTCGTGGCAGATAATGGGAGGGTTCCCGCACAGTGGGGCTGGCAGGGTTTGAACAGCAGGCCCTGGGCGAGGGCAGACGGTGGTGGCAGAGGTGGCAGAGCTCCTCTGTGGAGGACAGCAGGACATCAGGAAAAGAGGGATGCAGAGTTTGAGGAGTCAAGAGGAGAATGAGAGCCAGGAGGTGTAGATAAAATGCTGGGTTTTGAAAGGGCTGCACTGCTTTCATTTGAATTAGAGATTTCCTTTTTCTTCCTTAAAAATGTCCATAGTGTAGAGCCTGCCTGCACCCTGATCCAGGCTGCTCCTTTCCACATGGCATTTTACCCTCTCTTTGCTGCCCTTGCCTTTCCCTGGAGGAATTGTGTTTGGAGAATACTTCTTGTAGTTTTTAAGTGCAGTGAAACACATTTGACTGCGCTGTCTCCTTTTGTTCTTTGTTTCATCTCCGTCTCCCATCTGTTTTGTTTTGTTTCAGCCCAGAAGGAAGGGTCACTGTGCTCTCTGTAGCTCATCCCCTGGAAGCTCAGGGGGTGAGGAGGGAGCTGAGGACCTGCGAGCAGTCAGGTGGAGATGCTGGAGGGAAAAGCAGGGTTTGGAGAGCGAGCAGGGCATTGTGGATTGTTCTGACAGAGTTTGTTGAACTGTGTTACTGGATCACTGAGGCCAAGAAAATATTACAACACATGTCCATGTAACAGCCAGTTCATACTGCTGACCTTTCCATTCGCTTCTCAGAAGGGAAGTGTGACACTGGTTTCTATGTACGGGCTCTGACAGCCCTCCCTGTCTACTACAGAGTTATGGAAAATAATACAATCATGTAATAAAGGAATATCAAATCCTCCTCCTTAGACCTGAACCCGTGCATTCCATGCTAGGGTTTCAGAAGCTTCGGAGTGCTCGTAAGTTAAGGGATGGGCCTGTGCTAGGAGGTGGAAAATTCAGTGAAAAACAAGGCGTGAAAGAAGGTAATAGCTGGACAGCATTGAATGGGGAGCACTGTTCTTCATGGACCTGTCCTGAACCCGTGCCCCAGCACAGTTTGAGGACTGATGTTGTGCTTGGAGTAAACCTAAAACCAAAGCTGAGGCCGCTTGCACTCGTTAAAGAACTCGTGGCAGCTTTGGGTGTGCTGGATGAGCAAAGCTTGCCCTGGTCAGACACATCTTCGAGCGAGTCTCTCCCATGTGTTGATGGCAGCTATTTATAACCCCTCATTTAGGAGGCTCTCTCCATCACTTTCTTTCTCCATTGAGTCAATGAAGGGAAAGTGCATCTAAATTAACTTCTTTTCTTCCCCTCCCTCCTGGAAGTTTGTTTTTTTCCAATCCCTGAGACAAGAGTCTCACAATGGAGGCTGAGGCAGGTATTTAAACGTAAGTGGTGTTTATACCGGAGTCTCTAAGTGTGTCCTGCATCCTCATTCAGCTAAGAGACATCCAGACATCCTCCTCAATTGCTGTGGTGTGTTAAAGTGTTTCCAAGGTGGCTGCACATCCGTCGTGATTCCGTGTGCTTCTGTGAATACCTGGATGTGTATGGGGGTGATAAAGCCTGTTTTGTCTGAAGGAGCAGGGAAATACTGCCTTAAATAAAGAAATGCTGGCAGGGATTTGTAAGTGGTGAAGGAATGGCTGCAGTTGAGAAAAATGTGGATTCCCCCAGGTAATACAAGGAGCAAGCAGTACCTGTAGATTTAGGGCTGAATGAAAGTTTAGGTGGATGAGTGCAGTTGTGCTACCCAGAGCTCCTGCTCCCATCAAGCCAAGGTCGGGATGATGGGCTCTGCAGGGACAGAGGTGTTCCCCCTGCAAACAGGGACCCTACAGAGTACAGCTCACAGAGGAAATTCAGTTGGAAAAGCCCTTCAAATCAATCCAACCTCTCTCTGCAGCTCCTCCACTTCCAGGCTCCATCTGCCCAACCTCGATCCCACCGTGAGGTGCCCCTGTCAGGCGATGCCAACGTCTCCTGTGGGGTTCTGAGCGCTGCCTCAGGGGCTGGCTCTGCTCTCAGCCCTCCTGGAGAGCAGAGGTGCTCCCATCCCCGTCTCCCTGCTCCATCTGGCTGGAAGGCATGTGGTTTGGAATGCCAGCAGTGCGTCCCACAATGAACATTCGCTTTGTCAGCCCCTGGTGTAATCCTGCAGATAATGCAGAGACCTCACTTGGTGCCTGCAGGGGAGAGGAAACCACAGCACTGAAAAGGGCAGTGTCAGGATTCATGGAAGAGTCCCCACAAATGCTCAGTGTGGTGTGGTGAAATACACCCATCCCGGGCTGAAACCTGCTCACATTCCTTGTGGAAGAGCCAGATTTCAGAGCCTGCCTTTAAACAGAATATCTGCAGGCAAAGCTGATGAGATCCCATCCCTGAGGAGCACCTGCAGAGCCAGGCCTGCCTTCTCCAAGCCACTTCAGGATGCATGGCAGAGCAAAGCTGGGCAGCCTGTAAATACAATTATTTGTTTATTTACACAGAAACTCCCTCCTGTCCCTTGCAGGGCCCTAAAGGCAGAGCTTCCCTGGGGTCTGGTGTGTGCTGCTTTGGGCAGGAAGCGTGGCACAGGGGGCACCTGACCTGGTCGAAAGACAGCTCCTCTGACTCATCAGCTGCAAGCAAAATGAGCTATATATATTTAAAGCAAAGCTCTATTTTAAAAATTAATGATCTGCAAGGGAGAGAGGAGAAACTGCTTCTCTGTAATGCAGAAAAAGGCCCTGATGACCGCAGCCTGGGTCCCTTTCCAGATGATGTCATCATCAGTCTAAATAATAAATTTTTAACGATGTGGAAAAAAAAAAAGAAGGAGGAAATAAAAAAAGAGGGGGGACTCTGTTTCAATGAGGAGTAAAAGTAGCTGGTGGCAACAGGGTCTAAGGAAAATATATGGTTGTGTGAGGTTTCTGCCCTGTGTAATTAGATTATCCCAAGTGTAGGAGTGTGCTGCAAAAGGCACATTGAAAATGCCACTAATTGAGTGCTCTGTGTCTTCCCTGCCATGTGCCCGTGTGGAGAGGAAAACTGGGGTACGTGGGATATATCAGGCGAAGGGGTGTGATATAAATGGGGCTGCTAAGAATAGGCAGTGGAGATGAGAAGGGAAAGCACGGGCTCTCACCAGCCCAGAGAATGGGGGAGACTTTCCCCTCGCAAATAAAAGGCCACAAGGAATCCATTCCAATGGATTTGTGTTGGGCTGACAGATGTGTGCAGGATGTTACTGGTGGGGTGCTCACATGGGCTCTTCAATGCAGTTCACATTCCCAGCAGCACATCCATCTGAAATGTGCTGCGTTTTTTCCCTGGAGCCCCCTGGAAAGTGCTGCCCTGGCTGTGCTGCGCAGGTGAGAGGGCTCAGCGAGGCACCAGCACGGGGCCTTTGGAGGGGCTGTGGCACCAGTGTGGGCTCAGTGATGATGTTTTTTCACTTCACGCTGACTCCTCGTCGTGGGGAGCCCTCAGGCATTTTCCATGAGCCTCCAGCCAGAATTTTCACCAAAAACCCCCCTGATCCAAACCTCAGCTAACACTGGAATTCTGTGGGATATCAGAATGTGTCTGATGTCATTTCAAGCTGTATTTTAAGTGACCTGACTCCCAGATCCTCCCGTTCAGGGCTGAGCTCTGGTGCCTGTGTATTCCTGTTGGGATGACCCTCTCCATGAAGAATTGAGGAGCTAAGGGGACAAGACAGCAGCTATTCCAGCCTGGCAGGCAAGGGGGCTCGCTTGGCCAAAAGCAACACAAGATCCATGCCAAAACTGTGGCCCAAAACTGTATTTTCCAAATGTATTAACTCAAGTTTTGTGTGGACCTCAGTGATCTGCGAGTCAGGCCCTGAGAGGAGCAGCTGTGTTTCAGGAGGTTTGGGGGTCCCTAATGGGAGATTACAATGGTTTTAATACCCAAATCCACACCTTCCCCTCAGATGTAAGGGACAGATTTATGCCATGTTTTGTAGTGGGCTGCTCCTAATACCCTTGTCGTGAGACAGATTTACTGGAGTTGTCAGGGCTGATTTGCTGTAGAAGTCAATGCCTCAGCCCGCCAGTGCCTGAAGGAAAAAGGCCTGGGCGTTTAACGCCGTAAATATTTTATTCTTGCTCTGCCATACAAACCGTGCGTGGCCTTTCAAAAACAACTTACTTCTATTACGCCCCAGTTTCTCACGAGTTAAGTGGGGATAACAACATTTCTGAGAGCGGAGTGAGTAAGGCCGATGAAATAAGGCAACTTCTGCTCAGGAAGATGGAAAAAATTGTATTTTTCTCTCCTAGGCCCTGTTATTTTGTTTAAATGAATTTGTTCCCTTTTGCTGTTTTCATTGCTCCTGAAATAGTGACTGAATTTCCTTTCAGTTGTGTTCTGGTATGCAAGGGCACACACCTCTTAGACACCCTCCAGCTCTGTGGGTTGTTTGGTGTCTCTCTGTGTTGCTGCTACTGTCCCCATAGAGAGGGAAAAAGTCACCTGGGCCAGGATTTGCTGGGGGTTGAAGGTGACATTTCCAGGGCCAGGAGGAGATGCTGAATTTAACAAGTCTGACATTCTGCAGTTACCTGGTGGCGATGCAGAGGAAGACAGCAAATACCCAGTTTTTACTGTCAAGGGGTTTTGCCTGCTCTGGGTCCCCAGTGAGCAGAGCAGACACTGCTGCACTCACAGCTGGGTTTTTCTTTTCTGCTGACCAGGCAGGAGGGGACCAAGCAGAACTTCAATCCTCAGGTCACGATACATCCTTTGTATTCCCGTATTTCTTCCACCACTGGGAAGGAGGCATTGAGCACTGAGTGTGCTACAACCTAAACAAAACTCGCATTTTACTGGTCTAATACAGGCATTTGAGAGCTCTTTTTTGTTATTAGCTTGCTCACAGTTTGCCATGGATGGACAGCTCGTTAAACTTTGCCTCAGCTGGTGTGTGCTGTGCCTCTTGTCTGGTTTTGTCCCCATCCCAGGGTACACGTCTCTCTCTGTACAGGGCCACAGAGTCGGCTGGTGACAAAGACGAGCAATTGGGATAGAAAAAGGACACCAAGCTGCCACTCCAAGCTGCCCCTGTTTGGAGGGAACCCATAATGCTGCTGGGAGGACTGGAGCCCCCTCGCCATTCCTGGTGTGCACGGCACTGGCTGCAGTGGAGGATTTTTGGCAGCATGTTGGATGCAGAGCTGGGAGAAAAAGGGAAGGAGCTGCCAGGGGCTGTGCGGAGGGGCTGAGTGCTCAGAGGAAGCGTGAGCCATCACACCCGTCTACAGGAACCAGGCCTGCTCCAAAATGTGAGTTACACCATTTCTCAAAACTCTGGTGTAGCAAGAAATGACTGGGAGGCCAGTGATTCATTCTGGGTTAATGTAAATGCACCGGAGGGGCTAATACGGAGGAAGAAAATTGATACTGGCTTTGCAGTGTTTGCGCTGCAGAAACGCGTACAAATGCTTCCCAGGGAAAGAGTGAAACAATCTGATGGGATATTAAAGCCCGAGAATACCCACCCAACAACAAACAAACAGCCATGGGGACGCAGGGGCTGCGGGCAGTGTTTGGATGGCTGTAAATCAGAGCAGCCTGCACAGGTATTTGTGCTCAGTGCAATGTTTCACTGCAGCCGAGAGGAAAGGACCCTTGTGAGATGGCAGGAATTGTATGGGAAAAATTTGCCTGAATTGTAGCAACATGATTATTGTGTCAAGTACACTTTGGTGCGTGCATCCATTGAGTCACAGGAGGGACAGATTTGACCCTTTGGGACGAATACTCTGGGGAAATTAAGACTGGTTGTAAAAGCTATATATAGTTGAAAAGGCAACGGTAACATTTTATACACTATGAGCATGTTCTATTCTTTACAGAAACCCATATCTGTAAAAAAGCAATTAGAAGTGCTTCCCTGCAAAAAAAAAAAAAAAAAGGCAATTGAACACAGTGAATGAACTGCAGGAATTGTACAGTTTCCAGAAAATGGTGGTAGTGAAGCATTTGTGGGATCCATAAAGTCACCATAAATTCCTAACTGAATATGGATTCACTCTCCAACTCTAAAACCACAAGATTTATTTCCTGCTGGCAGGGGAGGTGAAGTTCTCGGAGCTGGATCTGCCTGGAGCGCACCAGCAGGTGGGGGAAGCACCGGGCTGCTCCCAAATGTGCAGTGTTCCCAACACCACCCTGGTTGGCCACATCTTTCCAAGATGAGAAGCCAGGGCTGGGGTTGGGTTTCGTTTGAAGACCTGTCTGTGCTCTCAGCAGCAGGAAGGAAGGAAGGAAGGTTTGCTGATGCACACGGTGCTGTTGGGAAAGGAGGATGAAGCACAGGGACAGCCTTGGTTTCACTCAGGAAGAGCAAGTTTGGGCACTTGGAAGTCACACAAGATCTGCCTGCACATGGGGATGCTCAAACGTGCTTCCCATGGTTTGTGGTATCGACCTGAGCAGTGTCCCATTCACAAGGTGACAGGACAAGGGGGAACGGCCTTCAGCTGCAGGAGGGTGGGGTTAGATGTGATATTAGGAAGAAATCAGAGTGGTGATGCCCTGGCATAGTCTGCCCAGAGCAGCCAGGTCCAGTGGGAGGTGTCCCTGCCCACGGCAGGGGGTGGAATGAGAGGAAATTTAAGGTCCCTTCCAACCCAAACCATTCTGTGACCCCCTGAGCAGGGTAACGGGTGCTTTGTTTCCTTTCCTTGTCATTCCCTTTGTCCCCATGGCTGGCTGTGTCACGGACACGTGCTCTCAGGAGGAGATACTGCTGTGGAAGGTGGAGGATTTCCTTGGGCTTTTTTTCCCTCTCTGCACATTCCCACTGGCCTGGTCCCCTGGGCCTTGGCTCCAGTTCACTTCAGTCTCCTCTTCTAACTGTGCTGTGCTTGTACTACAGAAGGTGAGGAGGACACCAGCTGTGACAAAAAGAGCTTTCAGTCACTGACTGCCTGCAAAAGTGATAGAAATATGCATATTCCTATTGAGTGGGCAAACTGGAGAATAAGTCACCACTTCAGGCTGGATGAAGTAAGACAGTGAGATACGGACCGAGAGTGGCTGGATTGCAGTGGAGAATTCTGGAGCTGCAGAAATGTGTAATTATTTGTTGCCTGTCGGAGATGAATGGCTGTGTCTCTCTCTGAAGTCATCTGCATAGTTGGGTGAAGGAGATTGCACTGATTTAATGTGTCTTCATGAGTCTTTTTACAACCACGGGAGCCAGAAATGGGTTTTGTTGTTGTTGCTTTTTTTAATGAAGGCTGACGTTCTGGAGCACAAGTCAGCAGGAAGTGGGGGTAAGTTTATTGGCTGTTTTGGTGGGGCCTGGAGAATAATTTTGCTTTTCTCCTGCCTTTTGTCTATTCAGACTGTAAATTCATTGAAGCAAGGACTGCTTTCTACTGTGCCTTTATAGCACTTGCTGCAATGGATCTGTGCTCTCAGCTAAATCCCCTAAGGCTTAACAAAATATAAATTAGGATAATGGTATAATAAGTTAAATGTTAAATGGTCATGAGGGGTGGTTTATTTACATGAATTATCACCTTAAAAAAACAAACAAAGTCCTTCTGAAATCCTGGTGGGAGTTTGAGCTTTGTGGCAAAAACTGTTCATTATTCTTCCAGTATTGGGAAGACAGGGCAGCCTTACAGAGGTTGTGCCCTGTTTTAAGGGAGACTTTATGGGCTGGTTTCTTATACCTTGGAGCTCTTTTCAGTACTTAAAAGGGCTCCAGGAGAGCCTGCAAGGAATGTTTAACAAGGACGTGGAGCAATGGGACAGGGAGAAATGGCTTCAAAGACACAGAGGGCAGGTTTAGGTTGGATATTAGAAAGAAATTTTTCCCTGTGAGGGTGGGCAGGCCCTGGCACAGGGTGCGCAGAGCAGCTGTGGCTGCCCCTGGATCCCTGGCAGTGCCCAAGGCCAGGCTGGACACTGGGGCTGGGAGCACCTGGGACAGTGGGAGGGGTTCCTGCCATGGCAGGGGGCTGGAATGAGGTGGCCTTTAAGGTCCCTTCTGACCCAAACCATTCAGTGATTCCATGATGATTTCAGACTTCCTGCACTCCAGACTTCTCTAAGCTGCATTTGCTGTTAGCAGTGGGAAATTACTCCTTGCAATTCCTTTCCACAGACTGGAGTGATTGCTTTGTGTTCAGCAGTGCCTTGGGCAGAGCTTTGACACGCCGGGATATATCCTGGGAAGATAAAATAAATTGTCCCTCCTTCAGGCTCCTCTGCAGAGCAATCTTCATCTGTTTGGTTGAGTGCAATGCTCAGCTGGGCAGATGTGACAGAGATGTGCAAGAGAGCCACAGCAAGTCCCCAAAAATCTCGAGCAGATTTGCTCATCTGTGTTGTGTGAAAAATGAGGATCCTAATCCTGTTCCACAGTCTGCCAAATCTGAGCCCCTACCAGCAGCTTGGGGACTTGGCAAACCCACAGTCCGTCAACTGCAGCCTCAGGTGCTTTGCCTAGGGCAGGGCTGACACCTGTGGGCCCATCCATAGTTCAAGGAAAACTGATCCCCAGCTCTTGTTTTTAGGGCAATTAAGGTCTTAAAGAAGCTGATCAAGAAAAGATGACTGAGAGGGGACCTCATCAACATCTGTCAGTGTCTGCAGGGAGGGCTCAGAGCAGGGACCAGGCTCTGCTCCGTGGGGACCTCCACAAGAGGAACAGGCAGGAAGTTATCCCCAGGAAGTTCCACCTCAACGTGAGGAAGAACTTTCCTGTGCAGTGGAATGGATTGCCCAGAGAGGGTGCGGAGTCTCCCTCACTGGAGATATTCCAGAACCATCCGCACTCAGTCCTGTACCACGTGTTCTGGGATGGCCCTGCCTGAGTGGGGTGTTTGGGCCAGATGTCCCATTATGGTCCCTTCCAGACCAACCCCTCCTGGGATTCTGTGATCAGCAGCAAACCTTTCAGTACCCAGATTTTGTGAGTCCTCCTACAAGCCGGTGGCCTGTCTGTCTGTCTGCCAGTGCTGCTGTCACTGGAATGCTCCAGGCTTTGCAGTGTGAAGCTACCCTAAAGCTGGTGAATCTCCCTTCCACAAAGCAGCCCTGTTTGCAGGTTTCTCAGTGATGGGGTGCACATCCTGCATCCCTCTTCACTCCTTGATGGTTCTTCCTGGAGGCCAGAATTCTCCGGCTGCTTTCTAGCACTGTTTGATTCCAACAGTTGCGTACCTGCCTCTCGGCAGCACCCACTTCTGTGATAGATCACCCTTGTTTTTGCATTTTCAGAGCAGACAGCACAGCTCAGACATGCCAGAGAGCCTCACTCTAAATATAGACCAGGGTAAGAGAGCCAGACTGAGGCCAGGGGTCTGTCAACAGATAGTCCAGCCTGGGAGGAGGCAGGAACAGGGTTTGCTGTCAGCTCCATGCCAGTGACAGCACCATGATGTTCCTTGTTGTAGATTAATGTGGGAGAAGGTCTTTGGCCGACAACCCCTGCAAAACAGCTCAGCTTCAAGTGGAATTACAGTGGTCCTTTTAGATCAGTGTGCTTTTGCCAGCTGATCCCCAACAGCACTCCCAGCGGTGGGGAAAGCTGAGACTATTACTGTAAATACAAAAGGAAGACATACTTGGCATCCCTTTACATTCGAGCTGGCTCAGAAGAACGTCTGCGTAGCTGCTCCGCTGCCAAGATGGATTGTAGTCAGATAGTACACATTGCAAAGGAACCAGAGCACACACTGAGATCTGTTGGGGTTTTTTAACAATAGTTTATTTGTGTTTCAAAGGGATAGTTACAGGAATCCAGATCAATATGCCTGTCCAGAACTGTGCCTTCCTATTTTAGGGCCTGGATGAATAGGAGGTTACTTGAGTTCACATGCATATTGAGGGACCCGTGCCTGTGGTAATGCAGCTTCCCAGGCTTGTTACTTTTCCCTTTTGAAAGTGAACGTGAAAGAGCTGCAAGGCTGAAGTTGGCATTGTTCTGGTTCCTGAAGTTTCAGGTTTTTTCCAGCAAAGTCCGTGTGGCATTGCATGTTTGAGGCTCTTTATGGACGTGAGGTCGTGTCTCAACAGGAGGTGGTAGGAGCTGAGCTGACCGATTTGGACCGGATCAAACACTTCTGAAAGGAGAGGAAGATGGGGGGTTTCAGTTGAAAGTTCTGATTATTTCTTTTTTTTAAGGGAAAATGATAAAAGTTCAGCTGCTCTGATGAAAGGAAGTTTGGCATTTCCCAACCCTAGGTTCTGAAACCATCTGTGTATTTTCATGGTTTCAACACTCTATACCATTTGCAGGGACAAGAAAAATAGTTGACTAATGGTTGCATGGGACCACAAAAAATTATGTCTGGTTGTTTCTGTTTCTGAGATCTTTTGAAAATGCAAACAATGAGTTGTAAGTTCTTGAAATGAGACCTGTAAGAGCTTCAAGAATCTTGGTTTGTGCCCTGTTTTTTCTCTTCTGGTGTTGATATATTTTTAAGGGACACAGGCAGAATGGGAGTTTTAGTAGACAGAGGTTCTTAGATGCTCAGTGTAAGATGTTTTTCTATCTAGAATTTCAAGCCCTGATTTATAACAGGCAAGACATTTCTGACAGTTTTAAGCAAGCATGTGCCACTGCTGCACCTGGGTTTGTGGGGGCAAAATCACCTCCTTTGCTCGAGCATCTGCTGCTGCTGGATTATTCTGCTCATGCTTTGAGTGGTGCCACTGCATATTTTGTGCAGTGTAGACTCAACAAAGGATAGCAGCAGACGGAGCCAGTTCCTTCTGCATTTCGACCTATGACAGCGTTCTCAACACGCACTGAGCCGCGCTGATCCAAGGCACTGTCCGGACGGGTGCGTGCCAGTCCTTCAGAGGTCGAATTCTGGTGTCATCTGGCACATTTCTGATGTCTCTGGCCTTGCTGATGACATCCTGTTACATGAAGAATTTTGGCCGGTGCACGGTGTTCGCCTGTCAGCTGTTTGCAGAGCTGAGGAAGACACCATCCTGTCTGAGTGCAGTTGGCAGCAGCATGTCTGGTCTTCACGTGAGAAGGATTTCTTGGCTCCTGGCTTCCTTTTCTGCATTTTTTCCTCCTTCCCCCGTGTGTTTGTGCACTGCTGATGGATGATGGGGCGGTCACTGGTGGTGGCACTGCTGGAGGAGCCACAAGCACCATGGCAGTTCTTGGGGAAGGCAAGAGAAAGGAACTGTGATTCAACAGCCCTCACTGTTAACAGCAGGAAAATGTGAATGATTGGGAAAGTTATGGAAAAGATGTAGGTTGTCTTCTCCAGTTTGTCACTGATTTTATTGGTCTGTTTTCACTTGAGCTGATGGGATGGGGATAGTGTGGAAGCCTTCTTGGTCACCCCAGCACTGTGAGGGAAAGCAATGGCACTACAGGCTTTAAAGAAGCAAGGGAAGGTTTCCAGATACACAGAAATTAGAAACCAGGCATAATTGTGGAGGATATTACGAGAGCAGAGCTCTTTCTGGATCCAGGTCCCTTTAAAAAGAAACTTTTAGCAGATTTCTGACCCCAAAGTAATAAGGGACTGGTCCACCAGTGCTGTGATGAGAGGTCCAGAGGACTCTTGCACAATCCTTCCTGGCCCTGGCTGAGGGCTTGAAGTCCCTTGCTGTCCTGAGCACAGTAGAAAACTTTGTGCACAGACATTGCCTTGCAGATAACTGGCTGGGAAAGGATTTCTTTAGGGCTTACTCTCCACCTCCACCCACATTCGCAGTCCCAGAGTCACCAAAGAAAGTTTTAAATATATTCTGCCAAATGTTTTCTCCATTAATTTCTTTAGGCCTTTTTGTATTTAACCCCTGTTCCGATTATTGATTTGCTTTGTCCCTTAAGAAAATTCCCTTTCTGGGGAATGATCCTTAGGCATTGGACGTGTAGGAGACTTGCACAGAGATCCCTTAGCAGTTGTCACCTTGCAAGTACTCACAGGGAGTGCTTTTCTCTGTGCACATTTGTGAGCTGCGAGTTCTATTTAGCACTTCTTGATGGGAATCAAATCAGGTTGGATTTCAGCACCTCTTGGAGAGAGGGAAGGCACAACACTGACTGCATTGCAGGGAAAAATCCCAGCAGGTCATGTGCCTGCTCACTCCTCGTTCCTCACTTTGTTTTTGCTGTTCCTTGAGTCAAAAGATCAATCTCTATCTGTCCCTGTTCATGAGCAACATCACTGAAGCAGAGCAGTGACTAAAAGCCAGAGGAGTTCTTGCTTTGGTGTAACAAGCAGCCTTTTGCTTCTGCTTTCTTGTGCTTTCACAACTTTTGGAATAAACAGGGGCTCAGGATTTGTGTGTCGCGTCCACCTGTGCTGTGGTTGAAGAACGGAAGCGAGGACATTGTACCACTTCAGGCTCTGCACAAGGCACTTAATCAGCCCCTCACCCTCAGAGAAACCTTCCTGGGACACGCTCCCAGCTCCTCCTGGCTTTTGGATGCAGAGGATCATGATGGCTCCCAACACTGGTGCCCCCCACCCCGCGGTGATGGAAGTACAGTAACTTTGATGTACCGTCAGCAGTTCTCGTAGGAAGTTTACAACACCATGTTCATTTATCAAGATTTGCAATGTGTGTGTGGCTGGAGAGGGATAAACCCAACACATTCATTCCTCGAGGAGCTGGGTTAATCCTGCCTCAGCAGTTCCTGGGCTGGGGAAGGCAGGAGAGCTGTTCTGCACGCCCAGGGCAGGCGCTGTGAGGTGCATTCTGATGAGCTTCACCTCGGCGCTGCAAAGCCTTGGCTTCCTGAGCAGCTCTGCTCTTCAGCATCCCAGGAGAACCCCCAGAGAAATTACCAATTACATTTTGTGCCTTAATTAAACAGAAAGGTGGGCACACACTCCAGCTTCACTGGGAGCCACAGCATTAACTAATCCGAATGATGTCAGAGTCAGCAAACTGGGGCACTGCTCGCTGCTTTTCCTCGCACAGCAGTGATTTACCTCACACATCCCCCTGAGAGTGGCGAGTTCTGTGTCCTCCTAACCTGCCAAGAGAAGTTTTGAGACTTGGGGATGGTGTGAAGAGCCTTGAGCACCTGGTGAAGTCACAGGGAGCCCTGTGCCGTTAAGGGCTGGCTTGGAGATGCTCAGAATCCTTTGGCATCCGAGCCCTGTGTGCAAGGCCTAATATTAAAGCAAGGAGTGTATCCAAAATTTGCGCCACAGAGGGAAGCATTGGCAACATGACAGGAGCCCAAAGGTTGTGTCCCATTTGCATGTGTATTTGCATAATTGCAAATGCATGAGATGCACGTTAATAATCACTCCTGCATCTTTATCATTCTCAATAAGTACAGAGAAAATTTCTTGCTCTTGGAGTGCACCAGCAATAAAACCCTGCAGTGTCCTCATTCTGTAATCGCAGGGAATTAGGGACACCTTGGGAGGGACGTGTTTTAGCATTCTGTTGGTGTGTTTGCCCTTAAACCTGCAGTCCATAAAATTTAACTCTGGACTCGTTTTGAGCAAGATAAATTAACTGTGAAGGGAAAAATACATTGACATCTTTATACTAGAGGAGACATTTTGAGGAGCCTAAGGAAGTTGGCACCTGGATCCTATTGAATTTTAGTGGAAGTTCCACTGTCTCTGTTCACAGCCTCAGCAAAACCTCACAGGCCATGACCAAGGATGAGTGTTGTTCTTTTTGGGTGTGTAAGGACTTTTTGGGACTGACTCGGAGCGCCCAGTTAGGTGGAGCTGTTTGCTCCAGGTGTACGGTCTGATGCTGCCCCTGCCACAAAGACTTCATTTCTCAAGTAGGCAGAACCCATAAAGATTGGAAGAGGGAATGCAAAGTCAGAGGGTTTTGCATATTGGAAAAAGCTCTTCTTTACCAGCTTGTCTTTTTTTTTTTAACCTTATCAAGTGAATTTCTCTCATTCTTGAGCTTGTATTTCCTCTGCACTCGTTCCTCCTGGCACCTCTGCTCCGCATTTCACTGTGATGGTGTTGCTTAGCTGCTGAAAATCACCGTGCTTGTTGTCTGGAGAAGGAAAGATTTCTGCAGGTGAGGAAATGATTCAGATATTGCAGGAGGGACCGGGCTCTGCTGGCCTGGATTTGATGGACCAGCACCGTGTTCCAGCCTGGAAAGTCTGGGCTTTGCTCATGTACTTCTACAATGTTTTTGTTACAGTTGGCCTGAAAATGAGAACTCAGTTCAACAGAAAACATTTTTTGACTTTCTAATGTTTGTTTTCATTTTTTCTCAGATTTAAATCTTCCAACATTTTTCAGGTTGGGGGGAGATGGAAGGATCCAATTACATCCATCCGAAACCATCACTGTCCAGTGGCTTGGATTGAGATGACTCAAATTCAGAGTCTTCCTTTTCTTTATCTGGGCCTTGAGTCAAATCTAGGTGGGTACCTTAATCATGTCAGAGGGCATTCCGGAATAGATTTATGAATTCCATCTTGATCTTCTTTTAAAACAATAAAGCTGAAACTTATCACATCAGTGTTTGTTTCAAGAAGTCAAGATTTTCTCTAAAAACAAATAAATATCAACAGGAATCATTGATATTCTTCCTTTATCTTCTCTGCTGTAGATGTTGTAATTATGGAATATCAGCTTAATTGGTAGAGACAGGATAGGTTATGAATTTACTGCTGCAGCATCTCAGTCTAATTTCTCTCTGGGGATACTGGCTCTGGAGTTTTGTCGTTGAAAAAGGAAATCTTCATAAATTTGTCCAAGGAAGCAACAGCCTGTGCAGAGGGGGACAAGCTACTCTCAGGCCTTGTTCTGCATGAGAGGAGTCTCGTGATTTTTCAACAAGCTCTGCCCTGTTTCAGGCACCTGCTTTTCCTCAGGAAGACGAATTCCTTGCTGTTGATCGACTGTTCCACTGCACAGTCTCTCAGGGATCTGGGAAACTGCTGAGCTTTGGCAGAATTGTCTTTACACTTCCATTTCAGATGTCTTCAAATGTTTCTAAACTTAACACATAGGAGACTGAGAAGGCATTGATTGGTTTCTGGGAGGCAGAGATCTCTCATTTTCCTTCCACGGGATTTCGCTTTACCCTTCAAATAATGTTTGTGCCCTCAGAGTCATTGTGGCTTCCGTGCTTACTTTGAAACTGTATTGATCATGTAATTAAAGTGTCTTCTGCCCACCTCAGGAATCCAGCAAGATTGAGACCTAGGCTTCTTGTCTGGTTTCGGAAACCTCAATCTGTCCTTCATTTTCATCTTCCCTCCCAACGCGATTCCTGCAGTTCCTTGCGGGTCTTGCAGCCTCCTCAGAGTCTGCAACCGCGCAGAATTCAGTCAGGTTCAGCTGGAGCTCAGTCCTGCTCTGTGCTAATTCCAGTCTTGCATTGCAACTGCCTCATTTTAGTGGTAGCAGACTGCTGTCCAAGGGAGATTTGGAGAGTCGCTGTGCCAGACGCATGGAGATACATTCCCTTGGCTGTCGCTCACTTCCAGCAATGCAGTGGGGATGATTCTGGTACTTTTAATTTAAAATTATACATCCCATGGAAAGAGGAATGCAATCATCATCATTCACTGTTCAAACCCATCGAGTCACTTTGTATTGTCTGCAGATGATGCCAAAGGTGTTCGGACAAAAACCCCTATGGAAAGATGTCTGGCTGATTGACTAAATTAAGTGCAAAGTGGGCCAATAAAAAAGAAAAAAAATAAGCAAGACAGTCAATCATTCAATCTCTTTTCATCTCTGCAATATCTTTCACAGCTGCTACTTCAAAGCCCTGCACAAAATTATCAATATTTCTAAAAGCTGTTAGGGATAGATAGCACAATTCCAGATGCAACTAAATTATTTTTGGGAAAGAAAGGGTTTTTAAAAGATGTTTTAAGGAATAAAATGCACACTAGTAACCAGAGGAAGCAAGTCCAGAGTGAATGTGAGTACACTCTGGCAGAGAGCTGAGGAATATAATGCAAAAAGCCCATTGGCCAAAAGTTTTTTTGTCCAAGACTTCCAAAGTCCAGCATTACCTATAATCATGTCCAATCTCTTGCTGATCCAAAAGTCAATTTTTCAACTCAATTCTGAGTGAAATTAGAAACCCATGTAGAAATCTCAGATTGGTGAAAAAAAGCCTGTTACCATGCATGCCAGAGATCATTTCTGCTGCCACATTCTGGACCAAGTGCAATTTCTTCTAATAAAAACATTTCTGGCAAAGCTGTGCATTAAGAGTTAGTGTAATCGAATCTGGATGTGAGGAAAGCATGCAAACTCGCTTCCAAGTCAGCAAGAGTTAGGCAGGATTTAATACTCCATGTATTTTTATTATGATATAAAAAGCTGTTATATTGGTATTTTTAATACATTTATCAAAAGGAAACTGCAAATCCAAAGTCACTTCCAAATTTCCCACTGATACAGGAATGAGTAGCTGAGACAATTCCGAAGTGAACTGAGGCAATGGGATTTTGTAATCGGTGTTCGGCTGCCAGGAGAGCAGTACTTGGGTTTGACTTTTAACCAGTTCACATTAGACCTGTGCAAACATTTTCCCTGAGCATTTGCTGTAGCGTGAAGCTGATTTTTTTTTCCCCCGTCTGCTCTGTTTGGGCACATTTTTTGTTCTTTTTTTTTTTTCATGAACGTTTTAGCAAGCCGGGAGAAGTGCTGGGATGACAAAGCCAGTCACCAGTCATGCACCAGCAGCTCCCACCACAGCCAGCACCACTTACTTAGGGGCCTAAGAATAGGAGGCGGCAGACATTTCTATTAAACCCTCTTTTTCAAAAAGAGCTTGGCTCTCATTTACTCATCTAAATAAGGTCCAGATTTTCAGAAGAGCTCCGCAGATTGCGTGCTGAACACTTGTGAAAATAGAGTCTACATTTCACGTCTACTCTGGGGCTCGGGGCTCGCAGAAAACCGGCCTCAGATTTCTTGTTCTTGGACAAACGGGGATGGTTGGGGATACCTGGGGGTGGGTTCTGCCTGCCCGTGTCGTGGTGGGGTTTCCACTGGTGTGATGCCATCTGGGGAGAGCGGCAGGGCCGGCGTGACCTCCCGCGGGATGCTGCGGGAGGAAGTGGCGAGGGGCCTCCGACACGGGAGACGAGCATTTCCTTCCCCTGCAGGGCCTTTGGCTGGGAGCTCCCAGGCTGCTGCAGGGATGTTGGAGGGTCAAAAGGAAGTGATTCAGCTTTTGAGTCCTAAAAATAAGATGCTCTGAAAGGATCTGGTTTTGAGGCCTACCTCTGCTCTTTGATGCATCTCCCGAAGGAGGTGAGGAGAGTGGAGGCACTCGGGCATTCCTCAGGTGCCTTCTCTCTCTCTTGCCTTGCTCTGACTTCTTGGGTTGGTTGTTTGCCTTGTAAAATTCTTGCCTCTGGGGGATTTGTGAGGACAAATGCATTGATGCTATGAATGGTGTTTGGGAACTGAGTGAACAGGGTGTAACCATGCACCCACTTTAGAGCAGCCATGGGGTATCTGCAGCTTTTTATTTATTCCTCTCCAGTGTCGGCTACTTTTGGGTGCTAAACTTACCTGTCCCAAAGGCGGACTGTACTCCAGTAACTTGCACCCTGAAAGCCCTAAAACTGCACAGCAAATCTGTTACATAAACCATGGAGGGATTGTTCTGCCCTTCTTTAGAAAGCGGCCTTTGTGGGTTTGGAAACTGTGAGCTGAGAACAGCAGCGTTGTGCAGGAAGCATCATTTTTAATCAGGATGTTTCATCTACAAAGTGAAAGTCCCTTGCCAAAAGCACTCTCATCTCTGACCCCTTCTGCAGTGATATAATGTCGTTCCTCCTGGGGCATGAGAGATGCTGAGGTCAGCCTTGCCGTGTAGTCTGAATTACTGATATTAAAGAGGATTAAATGGTATTTCTACCACCTGGTACAGTTAATAAGACAGCATCCAGATCAACTGTCTTGAGCCCTGTAAAATAATCATAAGGAGTATACAGTTCTTTAATGGCAATAAAAGTATAATAAGGTCTTCTAAATAGAGCAACAAAAGTTGAACAAACAGAGTATTAAACTACTATATATTATTAGATTTTTTTTAGAAGTCCATAACAAGGAGATCCTTTGGCACACAAGTACAAAATCAAATTTAACAAGCAAGTTAAATAAGCAATTAGGAGTGGGGATTTTAAACTCCTTTCCAGTCTGAGTTGCTCTAATTCAGCCCAAGCGGAAATCTGCCTTGTGTTTTGCAAACCCTCCCTGGTGATGGCTGTACCCAAACAGTTACCAGAGATTGGTATTTTTAGGAAAGAAAAGAAGACCTGATTCTCATGGTGGGTCAGAGTCCCCAAATTGACCCTTCCTTCCATACCATCCTTGTGTCTGAGTGCTTACCCAGGATGCTGGAGACACACATTCAGCTTTCTCTTCTGCCTGGGAGAATTCAGACCTAAGTCTCCTTTTTTCTAGAAAGATCTCTGAGCTGAGAGCTGGGTCCTCTGCACTGGGCGCGTTTTCCAGTATGACAGTGAGTTTTACTGGTCTCGGAATCGGAATGCAGAGGTCACTGGGTAAGGAGGAGGAGAAAGAAACAAAACCTGAGGCCTTGTGAAAGTGTCTTTGCCCATGATAGGAGACCTGAGTTCCAGCCATAACTCCAAGGTTATTACAGCTTTTTCCATGGCACACCTGAGCAAGCAAAGAAGCAAAACCAAGAGGAGCTTGGGGAGTTCAAACGAACTGAGCGAGGTGCCTTTAGGGTTGGAAGAAATGTTTTGTGCCTAGGAATCCAAATTCAGAATCTAAATCTGAAGATTCAGGTCCTATTTTGGCCTTGTCCTGAGGCACTCAAAAAATTACCATGGTCTTAAAAAATGCATATACAGCAAGCCATATTTTGTGTTGGATGAACTCTCCCAGGAAACCAGAGTATCTTCCTAGCTCAGCCACTGGGATTTTACTGGCGAATTGCAGCTCGATGTGTGAGGTCCTCAGATGCTGCTCCTTGGAGGAGCTCCATGGCTGATATTGCTGGTATTTGTATTCACACCACTGCCATCTGAAGAATTTGGTCACTTGTAGCCATCAAGCAGGCGAGCTGTTGTCTCAGCTTTTCTGGCTGTTGAATCTGTGATGGACGTCCTTAAAATAAGGTGGGAGTTTTCAACCATCCTCTTCGAGTGTTGTTACAAGAGGAATTTTAGAGGGATTTTGCAAAGCTGGACTGGTGTGCTGCCATCCCTGGCAATTCTTTGTTGATAATGGACTCGGCCACCTCTAAAGTCTCTGTTTCTGCAATTATTGGAAATGTCACGGATGGCAACTGACAGACAAAGTAAAGACAACCAACTGTTCTGGAGGAGTGTGGTGCTTCAGCCACATTTTTGCTTTGCCATTTTTGTGCAGCATCTGTCTTGCTCAGGAGCAAGTCCTCGTTTAACTCTCTGCTCAATAGCAGCAGAGCAGCAATGCTGGCCCTGCACTCAGCACTAGACGTGTCCCTTTTCATTCTCCTTTGTATGACCGAATATTTCCCTTCAGTTATTTTATTTTTCCCAAAGAAACTTTTATCTGTAGCCACATGTGCAAAACTCTCAAATGGACTGTTTCAAATCTACTCAAGGTCATTGAAAAAAGATATTTTTAAAGTGGCTAGGGCTCTTAAAAGTCCTTTTGGATTCCCTAGAAGCAAAAAAGCAGCATTTACCCTGTAAGCCTTATAGATCAAGGACTTGAGTATCTTTCAACATCCTAAGGCCCGTGCAGACTTTAAACTGGTATTCCCAGCTCATTTGCCAAAAGAAGAAGAGGAAAATGAAATGAACTGAAAGCTTTTGCCTTGAGGTCTGCTGCAATGGGCCTTCTGAAGTCTGGAGTCAGAATTGTTTCAATCTATGTAAATATCGGGAAATTAAATTCCATATGTCCCATGCCAGATGCTCCCAGCTGCTGCTGCTGTGTGGGGAACGGTAAGTAGACAGTTTAGCCTCGTCAAGGAAGGGGGGAATGAAAAATAAAAGGGGGGGGGATTGTTATTTTGGGGTCGGGAGGGTAATGTGCATAAGCGGCTATGCCAGTGAGCTGACAAGCCAAATCACTGGACAGTTGTAAGTGCTGTGTGAGCCTGAAAAGTGGGAGATCCCAGCGAGAACGTTGCAGTTCTTGGCGTGAGAGCGTGGGCCTGATGCATGTTGTTTATTTCAAAGTGTACAGAAATCCTGTGCATATGGGAAACCGTCAGGTTTGGACTGTGAGTGGCTTGAGTGGGTAAATCTGACTTGGTTGTAGCCTGGGAGAAACAGGCCAGAGCTGGAAAGGTCCGTCACTGAACTGGCCTCAGCCAGACCACTCGTTATCGGCCACTGCCACCCCGTCCCTGTGCCAGGCCATACCCCACTGTCACCCTCGTTCTTCACCCCAGTTTCAGCCCTCAGGCCAGGCCTTATCCCTGCCCTGCGCTGGGCTCGCACGTTGATTTCATCCGTTTGTTATTTCTATTCCCAGCCTCGCGCCGTGGAAGGGAAAGAAGCAGAACGGTGCAACCACAACTTTAAACGACCTGTTCTTAAAAAAGCCCCACACACCCTAATGAAACTAGAGATTTAGGAATCCTCGTGGAAACTCCAGCTGCCTAAAAATAGGCAGTGCCCCTCTTGTGTCCACAGGCATCCTCCGCCGCGCTCCTGGCCGGCAGCGCCGCCGTGCCCCATCGCGGCTGGAGGCGTGTGGAAGGGCCGAGCTCCGGCTGGCTGCTCCTGCCTCCCTCCCCCTTTTTGGTGTTTTTTCTGCCGTGGTGACAAAGTGGAACGGGCTCCAAGAGAGAGCGGCCTTGTGGCTTTGCCCCGCCATCGCTGCAGACGTTCAGTAAACATGAGGGAAGCCGGAACCCCGTGGCCGGGGCGCGGGAGGGAGCGGGCGAGGAGGGCTGAGCAGTTACTCAGCATTTGCTGTCTGAGGTGAGAGTTACTGTGGAAAAACCCTGCCGTTTTATTGTTCTAACCTTTATTTAAACATAGAATCTATAACCTGTTTTTCCACAGAATTTAAAATAGCGAGTTTTTTCTGCCTCGCAACCTCCCCGTCCAAATGCTGAGGTATCACATACTCATGTATTATTTTATGGAGGTGACAGAGGGAAAGTCTAGGGGGAAAAAAATAGCCAGAATAGCCAACGGCAGCATGTGGAATAAACCCATGTGTGTGTGGGTCTCGGGGGAAGGTCGGCTGCCACGAGCCTGCCAAAGCCTGCGCTGGCTTTTGGCTTCTCCCTCCATCCTCCTCCCAGCACGAGGGGCTCAGACCTTGGGGCTGCCAACAAAAAACACTGTTTGCCCACGCAGTGCCCATGAGAAGGGCTGGGGGTGGCCACTGTCCCACCCGAAAGAATTACCTGTAACCTTCTGCAGCGGAGGAATATCATTGGAAGAGATGTTTTGGAGTGCCTGGAAGAGGACATGTGCGTGTGGCAGGACAGAGAGCGTTCAGTGAGGGGTTTGCTCCACGCTGCTGGAGCTGCTGGGCCTGGCATGGCTGTGCTGCTCCGTGGTGGGGTTTGCTGGGCTCGGGGATGCAGGGCCTGCCCACCACTGTCCTCTCCCAGACAGGCAGCAGAGCTTTGGTTCCTGGCACATCAATGGGAACTGATGTCTTGGTGTAAAACAGCAAGGGAAGGTAAAATCCAGGTAAAATTGCCAATGCTTTGGCAGTCTGTTGGATGGATGAAGCTGAGGCAGAGGGTTGTTCATGTTTATCATTCGTTGACCTTTCGTATTGCGTAGTGAGAAAATGAAATTTCTTCGATGCTCCCAGAGCAAACTTCCAAACTGTTTCAAAGAGAGACCAAGGCAGCAGGTTAATCAATATATTCTGGTACAGGTTCTCAGATCAGTCGTGATTTGTGATGGGAATATACAGAAGGGTTAAGAGTCTGTTGTGTGCTTTCTGAGGGACAACAATCAGCCAGTAAATCAACAAAGATTTCTAAGGATCTAAACTGAACAGAAATAGAGAGATGGGAATGATTTTTGAAGATCTCTCCCTCTGTGTTTCCTCTGCTGCCATCCAATATGGCATCTAAGGTATTCCCAGGAAAAAGTGACTTTTTTTTGGGTGTCCTTGTGTGAACACAAGTTGCTCCTACTGTGAGAGTCTTTCTGACCAATGTCTCTAAACATGTGGAACATTAACTGAGCTTTTTTCAACCTCTGTAATCACATGGTATTTGGTTTCCTTTGAAGTCCCCAGTGAAAGTTCAGGTTGGTTTTTATTTACCATAATTTATTTACCTACTTTTAACTGCGAAAAAAGGGCACTTCTACCATGATGTCAGGGGCCCAGCCTTCCTCTCTGCTCCCCTCCCACAATGTGACCATTATATCAACATATGGCAAACATTTCTCCTATTCTGTGTTTACTCCCAGCAGTAAAAATTCAGTAAAAAGCCAAGGGCCTTCCATAGAGAGAGGAAAACTCAGCTACAACCTTCAGGACAGGAAAGGCAAATACACTTTTAACAAGAAAGTTATTGGGACATTGCTAAATATTTCCAAGAAATAAAATAACAAAGGAGCTTGTATCCAAGAGGAGTCACATATCTTCAGAAAGTATAAGCATCATGGAAAAAAAATCCTGAAGGATTATTATTGAAAGGTTAGCTGAAATTAAAAGCACGTTTATGCAGCCAAAGGAGTTTTTGGGCTTTAATTCATTAGCTCAGGTTTCATCTACCAGGATTCCGCCCCCGGCACGTGTAATAAGATTAGTTCATTAATCGTTGAGTCCTTGGGAATTAACATACTAGAGGTGCTTTTCTCCCCCTCTGAAAAGTCCCCCTGGATATATAAACACAGCAGAGGTTTTGCTGAACGTGGGATCAGAGTTAGTCGTGCCAGGTTTGGCTGGATGAGAATGACTGAATCCCATAAACAACTGAACAGTGGGAGAAACGTATTAAGAAAAAAAAAAAACCAACCCTTGTTTTGTTTTTTAGAGTTGTATTGCAATGTTTGGCTGATGGCAGATGGAAGTCCAGTGAATTAACTCTTTCAAAAGGGAGGGGCTGGGGGGAAAAGGAAGGACAGACTGGTTTGTTTTACTGAATAATCACCCTGGGAACTCAGCTCCCTACCTGCCACCCCAGGAGAGGAGTGAGGACGAAAGGAGGGACGGGACCCAGTGGGACAAGTGTGAGGTGTGGGGGTGTGTGGATCCCTGGGATCAGGCAGAGCCATTCAGAGGCGTTGCTGCCTCCCAGACGTGTTGGTGACAATGCTGGAAGGGACAGCAGCCATGCCAGGGCTCTGGGGCAGCCCTGGCCTTGCTCCAGGGGCAGGACAGAGCCAGATCCTGCAGTGAATCCCAGGGGAGGTGGAGGCAGCACATGGTCAGCAACGTGAACAAAGGATTTGGGGACTTCTTTTCCTTCTTCGCTCAGACCCTACCCAAGGTCAAGGCAAGATGTGGCCCAGTCCCTCTCACTGACCCAGAGGGAAAGAGCCACCTTTGTAATAAGGCCTTGAAAAAATCCCCTGGGCCGGCGCCCACTCACACTGTGCCATGTTTTCGTGCAATTTAAGCAGATTAAAAACACATTTAACAAAGTGCAAGGAAGGAAGTGCCCTGATCTCAAGTGGCAAGGGTCAGAAGTGACATGAATGATTAGGTGCCTTATTGGGTATTTTGAGACGCCGGTGCTTAGTTCTGAGGTTCTTTAAGGATTTTGAAGCAGAGAACACAAGGTAAGAGCCTCCGGGCTCCTGGGAATTTTACCTGCCAGAGGATATTCGGCTTTCCTTTTCTTGTAATTTCTGAATTGATTTTTTCTTCTCGCTGCAATCAGATATAAGCTGTTTTGTAACAGGGGCATATTTCTCTTCTGGAACCGTAGGAAAACATTCCTGACATTGGCAAAGGAGACCAGGGAGGGATGATTTATGAGTAGAAGATTAAAAAGAGTTAAATATTGTTAAATTTGTTTTAAAATGACTAAGTAGGTATATGATAACTATCTTCAAACACATAAATACTAGAGAGAAACAGAAATGTCTCATTTGAGCCAACAGAAGCAAATCTGTAGGCAGCGGAAGGAAAATAAGTAAAACTCGTGCCAAATATCAAGAGAGAATTCCTTGCAGTGAGACCTCTCTAAAAAAATCTCGAGGTACAACAATGCTCCAGTTGTAATAATGTCGTAAAAGCGTCCCAGGGCTACAAATATTGTAAAGAGAGCTGGGGATTTCCCATTTATTATGCCCAGGTGGGATTAAATAACCCAGGCAAAGGAAGGCTCGGTTCAGTCATTAGTCCCCTCGAGGATCTGGAAGCAGCACAGGAGCAAACCAGGTAAAACCTCTCAGTGCCAATAAGTGGAGGGAGACGATGACCAAAGGAAAGGTGAATATAAAATTATCCTATTTGGGCTCCAAGTGTGATGTGAATGGTGAATACTCTTAATGAAAGCGTGGCTGCTTCAGTAACTCGATCCCTCCATTACTATTTTAGGCTGTAATTGTAGCTAATAGGAGGAAATGGATTTATATTTTGCTGGAATGCATTATTTATCAGTCAGAGTTGGAGGATTCATACAGCCTTGTGGCGAGAACTCCTTGATAAAGCTTCCTGAGGAAGCTACCCTGTGTGTGCTGGCCTTTTGGGTGTGAACTCAAAATCCAGAGCAAAATAAAGTTTAATAAAAAAGAACTGTTTGGAAATGGCAAGGCCAAAGGAGGCTTTGTAAAGTAAAGGCAGCAAGAAGTACAAGGTGAGAGTGTAACGGCCCTGTGGGATGTGGATGTAGAGGGAAGAGAGGGAAAAGCTCCCAACCATTCCTAAAATCAAGGGGGCATGATTAGAGGAGGACTGAAGAAAACAATTGCAGCAAACTTTTCCAGAGCTGTTGAGCTGATGAGGACTCCTAAGATCACAAAAGTTCAGGGAACGTCTGCTTTCCTGGAGCAAAATCCTGTACATATTTCCTTAAAAGAAAATCTTTGCCACCATGGGATAAAATGCTGCCATCCCAACAAGGTGAATCCTGAGAGGTTTTCTCTACGCGGTGCCCTTGCCAGAGAGGGACAGTCAGTAAGGGAGTAAAGCAGGGGAGAAACCCAATTTTGGTTATTGGGAAGTGTTTACAAGCGAAGGGTGCTGGGCTGTGAGGCGGTCGCTGCAGTGCGGTGGTGGAATCCCATTGTTTAGGACTTCTTTAAAGCAGCTGGAGCAAATCCTAGAAAACGTCTTGAAAGACAAACCTGCGCTGGCAGGGGAGCGAGCTGGATGCTTGTCCGGCTCCGGGAGGGGAGCTGAGGCCCTGCTCGCTGCTGGAACCGCTCCAGGCTGGGGCAGAGCCGCAGCTCCCCGCGCTCCTGGGGCGTCTCCCGGCCCTGCCGAGGGGACACGGCCCTGCTGGGAATTCTCCCCTGGCTCAGGAGCTGTTGCACAACGTGGCCCTCCCGCTCGGAAATGAGCCACCCTCGTGAACAATCAGCCCTGCTGGGGTTCCTGCACCAGCACCGCCGGTTTATCATCCCTACCTACGTGTTTGTGGCTGCTGCTTCTTCCCGAGACCAAAGGAGACAAAGCGAGCTATTCTATATTTTGTTTTTCTTAGTAATTCATGATTAATGGGGTAAATCTTGGAATCCCTACTCAGGGGTTTTCACATTGCATTACCCAGGCCTTCTGTTTATACATGTTTTGTAACAGAAATAAGAAGTATTTCCTTTTAGCCCAAGGCACCTAATCAGGATTAGGTCTGGAGCAGAATATTTGGCATTCTTGCGTTCCAGGAGTACCTTGATGTGGAGTTATCTTTTGTCAACTGTAGATTGAATATTCAATTACACTACTCCTTTTTTTCTTTTTTTAAAGGTATTTTAGGGCCTATCTGATCAACTGATACTGAATACTGTTATTCTCTGCACCACGTTTTGTGGATGTGGATCTTCTTATGAGTTCTTTAGCTGGAAGTTGATAATTGTAGAAGAATTTGGTTTGTGAAGTGGCCTCTCTGAGGGGCTGAGGGATTTGGTGTGTATCTGGTACAAGCTGTGCAGCATTCTGCTCGTGTCTGGTGCTCAAGCTGGGAGTCTCAGTCCTACACTGAGCTCAGACTAACAAGTCAAGCTTTAGTCCCCAGTTTATGCGGTATCTGCGGCACAGCAGTGCCCCTGTCCCCTCCTGCCTGTGGGCACTGACTCCTTCTCTGCAGAGCAAAGGGCACTGAAATGTTCACTTGAAACTGTACAAATCAAAGCTCTTTTGAAACAGCACCTTATTTGAAGCTGCTTGAAATAACAGTTGTGTTCTTATTCTGAAGGGGCTACAAGGAAGCTGGAGAGGGACCCTGCATCAGGAATTGCAGTGACAGGACAAAGAGTAATGGGCTCAGACTGAAAGAGGGGAAATGGAGGTCAGATACTGGCATGAAATCCTTCCCTGTGAGGGTGGGAGGCCCTGGCCCAGGGTGCCCAGAGCAGCTGTGGCTGCCCCTGGATCCCTGGCAGTGCCCAAGGCCAGGCTGGACAGGGCTGGGAGCAGCCTGGGACAGTGGGAGGTGTCCCTGCCCATGGCACGGGTGGGATGAGATGAGCTTTAAGGTCCGTTCCAACCCAAACCATTTTATGATTCAGTTCTCCCGTGAGTGAAGATGAGTGACTGGGAGCAAGGCAGATGTCAAATCAAGGCACTGTGCCCTGGATGCTTCTCAGGCAGAGCCTCTTTATCAAAGCCAAGCTGAATTGTAGAGCTTTTCTGCAATTACAATAATAAGCAGCTTTATTTAAATGTAATTGCCTTAACTGAAAATATCTTAATGTGGGGTTCTTTGTTCCATCTGGTGTTTGGAAAATTCTCCATAGCTTTGAGTCACCTATTTTGAATTTTTAAAACGTTTATGTCTAGTTACAGCACAGACATATCATTACACATCAGAGTCTTAGTCATTTCGTTCTGCTCTTGTATCCTGGTGTGTTTATTCACTTTGGTTTATCTGAATAGGGAGGGAGGGAACCTGGAGGGAGTGGGAAGGGCACACAGATTGAAGGGAAGGACCTGCTTATGTTTGGAAACAGCTGGGCTTTTCTTGTGTAGATTTTTAATTCATGGATTTATTTTAAATAGTGATACGATTGTGAAATAACGAAAAGTCCAGAAAAACCCTGTTTTTCCTAAGAAGCTTTGTGAGTTCTACACGGGGCTGGAGGATCCCTTTGGGTTGTAACATCACATCTCACCTTGACAAACAGCTTCTGTATTTACAGTGCATTATTTGCTGTTATTTTTATATGAAGGGATTCCTTGTTTCTGTTTTATTAATAATACTGGTTTCCCTTTTGCGTTACCGTGCCTGCGACATCCTCAGAAAGCAGCGTTGTTACAGCAGTGCTGGCAGAGCAAAACTTCCAATCCGTTGACCTTTGGGTTTCCAAAATTAAAATTTGCAGCAGAAGTGTGTACATTGGGCTTATCGCCTAAAAACCCCGGCTGATGCTGCCGGCTCTGGGCCGCAGTGAACCTCCTCCTGCTCCGCTCCGTCGCCTCTGCTCCCCGCCCTTCCTGTCTGAGCTGGGCTCTGGTCAGCCACGCCAGAGATTTGGAATCAGGGCTCCCAAGCCTCCCTTTGACCCCGTGCAGGACTCTCTGTACGATGTGAGTCACTTCAGCATCAGCAAAGTTTGGCCTCGTTCTGTCTGAATATCGGGCAAATTACATCAGATGACATCAGCGGGCTCCTGATGGGATCGCTGCAGTCTCTGGGCCTTCCTGGCCTGGTGAGAGGACACGGAGGTGACGCTGCTTAGCACAGCAGTGGCCCTGAGGCAGCCTCTGTTCCTGTCTGCAGCCAGTGGCAAAATTACTAAGTGCAAAAAACAAGATTATTAAACAAAGCTCGTGTGTCAGGAGAACAACTGAAGTGCACTGTATGGAGGAGAAGCATCGGCCAGGTACAAGGGTAGGCAACAGAAAAGTGGGGAAAGACACGTCTGTAAATTGATATGAAGAAAGGAAGCTGGAATTCCTTTCAGCCTGTCCTGAGCACAGCTCTCTGCTTGCTTGTTGTTGCTTTTACCAACAGAGAAGTCAGCCTTTTCAATCTCTCTCTGCTGCGCAGGTGGCAGTGTAAGAAGAATAAAACAGAACTTGCCAAATCCAGGAATCTGGCTTGTGAAGAGCAGATCCCAGAAAGAGTAAAAAAAAAAAAACCAAACCCCTCAACCCCAAAACAAAACGAAAACATAATACCTAAACCAGACTTCCACTTCTGGGATCAGATCAAAACAACAAAAAGCCCAGAAAGATTACACTAAGCTCAACTCCAATTAGTTTATTGTGTTGCATGTTTCTCGAGGCAAAAGAGTTTACTTTGGAATTAAAGCACACCCAGAGAACACAGCCCTCGACTGGACATTCAGCGCTAATAGCTCGCAGAGGAGCTCAGGCCAGTTGACTCTAAAAAACAGATGGGTGTCGAGAGGCACCGTCGAGGTCTCCGCATTCCTCCCCGCGCGTCAGCTTGGGGTTGCTGTGCCGGGCTGGTCAGGAGCTCTGCAGCTGTTTGATTCCTCTGCCTGAGCAGCTCTGACATCCCCAAGGGCCCTCCAGCCTGTGCAAGGCGGCCTCTGCCAGCGACCACCCTGCTGCAAACGGGGACAGGACAGGGAGGGCACTCCCAGGGCTGGGGCTGCTTTGGAGAGGTGTCCATGAAGTGCTCAGGGTGGCTCTTTCCACGTGTCTCTGTCTCCATTGCTCCTTGGGGCTGTCGTGTGAGAATTCCCCCCAAAGGTTTCTCTTGTGGCATCGTTTTATAGCATTTTGTAATGCCTTGGCAGGCAGGATCCTGGCCACAAGTAATTAGTGGAGAGGTGGCATGAAATCGAAAAATGAATTCTGAAAATATTTGCTTTTTAACTTTCAGTGGGAGCTTTGGTGTCGTGTTTGGGAATAGTTCCTGGTTTATCCCAGCTGGACTGAAGTTTTTGTGCTTTTCTGGTTCATTCCTCTTTCAAGGTAAGAGAAGGGCATTTCTTCATGCTGGGGGTGTCCCCACAAGTCCAGCCCCACATGTCCTTCTTGAACGGGGAATGGGATGCCACGATAAGAAAGGGTCACTGTGAACTCCCTGTCCCTGGTCCCAGGGGAGGTCGGTGTGTTCTCAGCACAATGGGCGCTCACAAACCTGGGACAAGTTCACCTGAAATGATGCTTCCAGGTGGAAGTGAAGCCAATGGCAAAACATCTGGAGACTGCTGCCCCAGTGAGCCTCTCCTAGAGCGTGGAGCCTTCTCTGTTCCCCTGAGGACTGGCCGAGGAATGGAGATATGGCCAGTTCCAGGTTTCTGTTTTATTTCCTTGTTTGTCAGGCTGCAGTCCTGGCCATAGGAAAATGCCAGTGGCTGTTTGTAGGAGCTGCTGAGTTCCCTCCAGAGCATCTCTGGGCTGCCTGCCGTGGGAAGGGCATTGCTTTCCAGGCCATCTCCCGAGGATTGCTGTGTTCACATGAGGGCATCTCTTCCCTTTCCTCCTCCAAGGCTGCTTGGCTGGAGGCACGCACTGAGTGCTTCCCAGTCTGGCTTACTGGGAGGGCTGGGACACGATGGATGTGAACTCAAGGACACTTGGAGGAGCTGGAAGAGTGGCTGAGATGGAGAACTAGCTGCTCTTTCTTACCACTTCTATTCCAAGCTCCTCCTTTGCCGTTACCAGCACCCAGGATACAGCTGTGATCACTTTGAGGTGGGATTGCACAGGCAATTACACAGGTGGGATTAATTAGATTCCCCAGGTGGGATTGCAGGGCTCCCTGGGAGCAGTTAGAGGCAGCCCTGAGGTCTCTGCCACCTTCCCGTGTCTGCAGCAGCAAATCTCCTTGCTGCTCCAGCTTCTCCAGCTCCAAGAGTGCCTGGGCCGCTGTGTGTGCTGGCTGGCAGCTGGAAGAAAGGTAAGAAGCAGGAGGTTGAGCAGAGGGTGGCTGGGAGATGATTTGCTGAGCAAAAGTGCAGTTTAGATTCCAAGGACGAGGTGTCAGAGCAGTGAGATGCTTGAGGAAAGGACAGCCTGGTTTTCCTTGGTTTATTTTCACATTTGACCTTTTGGTTAAGGAGTCCAGTCAGTCCAGTTCGTTCCAGAATAAAGAAAAGACACTGCATTTAATTGATGGCTGGCAGTGGAAAGTCGCGTTTTTGGGCTGAGGTTGTACACTGAGGGAACCTATTCATTAGCTCTCCTAATACACTCACTGTGAGCTGCTGCTGCTGCTGTGGGGTGCTGGTTTCGTGTGAGGAGTGCTTGTGTGAGCTCCCTGCTCTGCTGGCACTGGATGCATTCCCCAGGAGCAGCCCCCGAGGTGCAGTGAAACCAGGTGGAATGAGCACATGATAAACACAACCACCTGACTCTGCTCTGGCCTCGCATGCCCTCGCCTCTCTGCAGTCAGATGAGGTGTGAGGTGGGGTTTCCCTCGCACTAAATCTTTGTGTCTTTATGCAGAGTTTGAGGTAAGAGGGGAGAATGACTTGGTTGGGTTTGTTTGTGGTTTTTTAGTTTTTCTTTCTAAAGGTCTCTCTCGAAATAACACCTAAGAGTCAACAGAGCTGTTAGGGGCTCCAGTGGGGATTATTAATCCTGCTTTTGCAGAGCAGTGGTGGCTTTTAAGGATGGATCCTCTCTAAGCTGCATCTGGGAAAAGCAAAAATTTAAATTGTCACCAGTGGAGTGCAGGTTTGGTGTTTTCTCCATGGTTTTGTTCCTTGCTAGGGCTTGGCTGCAGGAAGGGCTTGTGTCCAGCCCCAATGGAAACAGAAAATCTTTAGGAATCACAAGAAATCCATCCAAATCTCATCCATTAAATGAGAATCAAAACAGTGAGGAACAAATCTACTGACTCTTCCTTAAATCACATGACTGCTGGAGAGGGGCTCCCTGAGATGAGGCAGAAGTTGATAGAAACTGGTGGACTTGAAGCTAGAAATGAGCTTTAGTAGGGCTCCAGAGAGCCAGGATGAAATGCTTCTTTCTCCTTTACATCTCTCTTTGCTGTATATTCAAAACATCTCCGTGTGCCATGGCGTGGCATCAGGGGTTTTTTTTCAATTCCTCATTGATTTGTGTGAGGATTTCTGTTTGAAAACCTCTGGTTCAGGGTGGCTTGTGAGGAACAGGGAAGGAAAACCTGTTTTGTGTTTGTGTAACATTTGCTAGAATTGGTTAAACAGACACACATCAAAATAAATGCTGTAACCTTTCAATAATGTTTAGTCTCGCAGAGAATGAACATACTGTGAGTATGTGTGTTAAGTACACACCATTAATAGGCTCTGTGACATTTGGGCTGGCTCCACAGGGGAGATGAAGGGCACGCACTGAAAATCGTATCAAAAGGGAAAAATAATCACCTCAAGTCACAGAAATAAAATTTACCAGAGGTTGCAGGAATAAAAATAGGAGGGTTTTTTTGGGTTCCCTTGATTCAATTTGATCTCTGTGATGTCGCCATCAGAGGACACGGCTTTGGTCCTTTCACAGCCCGGTTTTCTTCTCCAAAGTTGTGAGAGGAATGAGTCCAGAAATTCCTGGAGGAGCATCACAGGTGATGGATAATTTTGGTTTAAGTTACTGCCATTACTTAAAGGTGCTGATTTATTTATGATTTTTCATTCTGGCTCTCTCTGTTGGTCGTTTGTGTCTCTGTTTGGAATGATGTAGCTGCAGGCAGAAATACCTAAGGGCAGATTCCCACCATGGTGGTCTCCATCCCCAGCTGGTTCCCCATGTCAGAGCAGCTCCCTGGTCTGCCAGTGGAGGGAATCTTCTGCCCCAAAATGAACAACAGCAGGAGGGGAGGCTGGCCTGGGTGCCAGTTAGGGAATTGCATGAAGGAAAAGCAATTTTGATGGAAAGGATGATAAAGTCAGTGAAGGTTCTGTTAATGTCGATGGACTTGGATGCAGTCTTTAAGGAGCATAAAGGGTTTTTTTTTTTATTTTGGTTGTATTTTCTTTAAGAATCAGGCTTTACTGTTCTCTGCAAAACATCCTCTGCTCTGATGGTTTTGGTTTTTATGAACTCAGTGGCACTCAGGTTTATTTTTACTTAGACTAAAGCAGAAGAAGAACATGAATTAACTGAAACTTTGAGTCGTATCAACCTTTGCTTAGGCTCCAGAAACCCTGGTTTATCCACTTATTATCTTTTCTTGTCTGCCTTTATCTCTCCATGATAAGAATGATTATTATTCCTGGACCATTGAGCTAAGAATATTTCAGTTGTTTATTGGTACATGAGGGCTGCTGTGATTTTCGTGGTGGATCACATCATCCTACAATAAACAGTCAGATAAAGAGAGATGGGCTGCCTCAACCTGGTGAGTTTTAACAGAACGAGAGGTCCATGTGATGTTTTTGGACAGTCTTCAGAGATCAGATCGTGATGGTTTCTACTCAGAATGGACACACGTTCAGTTTGGAGAAAAACTGTTCTCCTGATGGTGATGCCTTAAGATTCAGCTTTTATATTTCCCAGCCCCTGCCCTGCTTTAGTGTGTGACTCTCCCACTCCCCACGGGCTGGGAGCTCCTGTTCTCCCATCCTGCTCAGACACAACAAATCCTCTCCAGGCTGCACTCAAGGACACCTCGTTGGCCCAGGCCCCCAAAGATGGAAACGGAGCCTCTAAAAGGGGGGACAGACTTGGGCTCAATTCCATCATCCCCTGCAATTGGAATTGGAGAATGAACCCTGATCTGGGAATGGATCCAAACTGATCCAAGTGGAGCAAACTGGTGCCCCGGGGTCCATCTTGGGTGTGGCCTCTCCCAGAGAGGCTCTGAGTGCCCAAGGTGTCCCTATTGAAGGCCCTGCAATCAATCCCCATTTTATTCTCTGAATTCTGTCTGGCCTCTGCTCCAGGGAGCCTCTGATCAGGCGTCACTGGTGCCCTGCGCAGCCCTGGGGTGTAGCTGGGGTGAATGGAGCTGTTCATCACTTTATATAACTCCCTCACATCTACATCTTGCATCAGCCACAAGGTTTGATTTGATGTTTTTGGGTTTTTTTTACTGTGGCTCTTAACATAAACAGAACTGACAGAGAGGTGCTGCAGGTGAAATCTTAGGGCCTTTCTGGAATACCCCTGGTGACAGCAGGACTGGGGAGTCCAATGCGGATCTATGAATTTTGTATCACCTCTGCACCAGCCACGGCCTTGGGGAATGTTCCAGGCTGGACTGGAACAGGCTGAGATGGGAGCAAACCGGGCCATGGCGCAGACAGACCTCATTTGGCTGTGGCTCTGCCGACAGACAAAAGTGGTTTTCTAGAAGATTTTATCATTGGTGTGACTCAGCATCATTAAACTTGAAAGCAATAGCCAACCTGGTGATCAGCAAGAACCTGAGGACCATCTCTCAAAGGCTGATGGTCTGCAATAAGTCAGAGTGACATCCAGATGACTCATGTTCTTGCAAGTTTTCAAGCCAGTGTTTTTCAAACAGCACGGGTTTGGATAAGCTTCTGAACTGGACCCAACCTTCCAATGGTTTGAGGTTCACCTTTCACTATTTTCTGTCTAACTTAGGCAAATGCTTAAATTTAGAAGAAAAAAAAAAAAGAGGAAAGAACTTAGTGTGTAAACATTGAGCACTTTGTTTAAATATTAAGCATTAAAGTTACATGTTGTTTTTTTCACTTAGGCATGGAAATACGTAACTTAATTTGCAAAAGTGCGGAAGCCAAATCAATTTTGGGACTGGATTGAGCTCAGCTCATTGCTCTTATGATGTGTGTGTTCTTTAGAGTTATAACTCCGATGTTTGCAATTTCACTCTGTGCCTTGAAATAGTCAATATTTGGGATGAAAGAGAAATTATTTGCAATTGTAATGCTCCAGTGGTAGGAAATGAAACTGATCATGTCTGATTGCATTTGAATAAGCACAGAAGAACACAAACCCCCAATCCTGTGAAGGTTTTTGTGTGTAAACAAAGCTCTGTACCCTGGGAGGAGCTGCAAGAAGCAGCAATCACAAGGTGCATATTGAGAATGTAACACACACCTTTACAAGGCCGGGGATGTAGATGTTCCCCTCTCAGAGCCAAAAGAGCACGAAATGGAAGTGCAGAATTTGCCACCGCAATGTTTGTTCGGGGAAATTTTGGAAAACAAGGAATTATTGTGTATTCGCTTTCTCCTTGCTGAGGCTTGTGGTTTCTCCTCCTCTCTCCTCCAACAATGACAGTTTCTCAAGAGCAACCTAAGAACTGTTGAGTAAAGGTCATTTATCTAGCATGGCTTTCCCTAGGATTGCCTTTCACCCTGGCTGTCACAAGGACTTGATGGCGGAAATGGCCCTAATTCATTGCAGAAATGAATTGCTAACACCGAGCTTGGGTGTGGGTGCTTGGAGGCAGCTGGCTGGAGCGAGGAAAGGCCTTGGCCTCTGTGAAGCAGCAATAGCCTGCTTCAGTTCATCACCTCTTTGCTTGCCGTGTTGGTATCCAAAGACAGAAGACATTTCTACAAATGAGACCAGGAATGACAGCAAAATGAAAAATCCCCTTCATTTAGTTGAAATAGCATCCAGATCTACCCAGTTTGCTTTGATGTGCTGCTTTCTTAGCCTGTTTGCTGCATGCTCTGCATGGAGTCAGCCTAACTGCTTGTGTGATGGAGTAGGGTTTGCAAAGCAGACCTTCCAGTGCTGCCAGCAGGAGGAAATGTGTCACTGCAATTTGTAAAGAGGACTTTTCTAGCTCGATGCATTTCCAGAGATGCCTTTTCTGCCTTTCCCCCTTAACCAAGGACTTTCCCCCAAGCTGCTGTGTCTCCTGTGGGGTTGTTCTCATGAATGCATCCGTCTTGCAGCGTGTGGGAATGGCCAGGAATGAGAGCTGAGTGGGGAGGGAGGTTGTGAGTCAGGGACTGGGACAGCTTTAGCAGCTCAGACCATCAGGTTCCCCATAACCCGTTTGTCACTCCAAGGCATCTCGGGCTGTTGCTGTCTGAACGTTGTTGCCAGCAGATGATTGTCCAGGCATCCAGGTGGTTCCAGCCCTGGATGTGTCAGAAGCAAACAAATCCCCTGTCATTTGTCTGGCTGCGGTTGTTGCACTTTTAGGCAACTTTAACCAAAGACTCTTTTCCAACTTTTAGGCAGTTTTGACCAAGGACTGTTTTCCATGCTGTTGCCCATTCTCAGCTGCAGGCGTTTCTCAAGGCCTGGGCTGCAAGGCTGGTTTGAGGTCATGGCTGTTTGCTTGCAAGCAGTGAAAGGCACAGAAGTCATCAGTCCCCAGATGGTCAGTGAGCCACAGAGAGTCCCTGTGAGCCTGAGCGAGCCACGTAGATGGAGCTTGGTGAGCCTGGAGTCCCAAGGCTCCCTCAGTGGTCAAAAGGAGATGGGTAAGACAAAGTTAGGCTCCTGCTGGCTTTGCTGGAGGGTGAATCATTATATAAATATATACATATTTATATAGATGTATACATCTATATAAATAACTGTCTGTAAAGGAAACCCAAGAAAGTTAACCTGACCAAACCACGAATGCCCCGTGTGAGCACCCACCACCATCACCCACCCAGCAGTGCCCTAAAGCCACTCTCCAGTGTTCAAAGTGACTCTGCAAGGTGCAGGAACCCGAGTGTGTGGCTGGGAGGGAGCTGTGCTTGCACCGCAGCTGTCTGGGCCGTACCTATTATGTGGATAAGCAATCAGCTCCTGTCTCCGGGGCTGTCAATCTGGAACCTTTCACCAGCACTAAATTCGCTTTAGAAAAATAAAATAGAGAGACAGCGAGATTAGTCAGACTTCTAAAATGCTTCAAGAAACTTTAATGTTATTATCTAAGCAGAAAGATATCCAGCAATTCCTCAGCTATTTAACATAATAGGCAGTTGCTGACAAACGACGTTATCGAGAATACGCTCCTGAGTGAGGAAGAATGATACGATCTCGCCTAAATTGTATTTTAACAAACATGCCTATCTAACAATTAAGCTGGAGCAATTTTACTCTGATAGATGCTTTTGCTGCTTAATATAGAAATTTACATGTTCATTTGTAGCCCCCAGAGATCACACAGCTGCCAGACTCCCAGCTGCCACCACCCCATTCCTCCCCCTCTGACTTCTCTCGGCTTTGGCTACGAGCTCTTGATCTAACGAAGCACTTTAAAATACAAATCCCGCTGTTTTCTTGGCCCTGAGCTGAGCTCACTGGGCTGTATTTGCAGCAGGCTGCCTGCCAGCCAGACACCCTTACTCACCTAAGCTAATTTTATTCCATCTGATGGCAAAATAGCCATTCCCCCTCTCTCCTTATCAGAATCCCGGTGCGTTGCACGCAAAGCTATGACAGCCCAGAAAGGGCAATCCTCCTGCACAGAGCTGTCCCTTCAGCCTGTCCCTCCTCCTGCGGGGCTGTGGGGTCAGCACCGGCCTGCCTGGGGTCAGCTCTGATGCCACGGAGGGCAGTTTTGGGCAGGATGGGCACCCGAAGGGGCAGTGGCTCAGCAGTTGAATCTCTGCCACGCGATTCACGAGGCATTTCCCAGATAAGGAGCTTCCAGTGGGAGGTGGCAACAGGCAGCTTGGGCGCTGGCAGCGATTTTCCATTCTCCAGTTACTCCGTAGTTCAGCCTGGGACAGGCGCGAGCCTGGTGTAATACGCTGTGTGCTATTTCAAGGAGACGGAGCCCGCGTCCTTCAGGCCCGGCCTCGGAATATTTGGGAGATAAGAAATCCCACTCTGAATGTTCCTTGCAGTCTCACATGAGAGAAGTAGGTGGTGCTTTTCTTTAACTTTGCCGGTGCAGTAGGGTTGTTCCAGCTAAACTCCCAGCAGCAAGGTGCCCGTGTCATTCCTGCGGGCACACACACTCTTTGGGCATGGATCTAGCAGGTGACAGGCAGGGATGGATGTGTGGCTGGTGAGGGAGAGCTGGTGAGGAAACATGGAATCCGTTCCCTGGGGGCTGCCATGCTAAAAGCCACATTGTGGTGCATGAACTTGGCTCCTTTTTCCTTTGGGATAAAAAGCAGAGACTTTGGTTTACCTTTGGTCTCACCTGCTGTTCTGCCACGTGGATGAACCTTCTGGTCCTTTTGCTGGGCCAGACTGGCTCTGATCATGAGGTTCCTCTTATGCAGGAACCAGCAGAACTATCCCAAAGTAACACGAAAAAAAGCCCAAACTTCTCCATGAAATTATTTGGCATGAATAATTCTGTGAGCTACAGACAATGGGGCATTTTCTGCAGTGTAAATCGATTTATGTTTTCTAGGGATTTGGCCTAGAGCTCTTTACTGACTTGCATACCATTGTGTCACTTCTGTAAAACATTGTCAGAAATAATTCATTGTGGATTATCTTGTATCATGATCAGCTGTCCACAGCATAACAAGGGGCATCCAAAAAATTTTTTTCCTCCCCCTCACCCTTGCTGAGTGATAAACCTCCTACCAAAGGTGCCTGGGAGGGTTGGAAGGCCAGGGAGTCTATTCCATTTGTTTTTTCATTTAAAACAAAAACACTTTTATATCCCTGTAATCAAGGAGGGAGGCAACACCACTCCACTTGGCAAACAAACTTACAATAAGTGCATTTGCTGGAAAAATTTATAGTTTGTCCTGAAAAAGAGGCTGAGTGCATTGATAGTGGGTCACAATCTGACCGGTGCTTCCTGCCTGGCAAAGGGAAGGAGCATCCTCCCTCAGGCTGGGGCTGAGCTCTCCTCTGCAAGGTGACAGATGCCTTTGATTATAAATAGTCCACATTAGAATCAGGATGATGGAGATATTAAATGAATTTTGGAAATTTCTGCCCTCCCAGAGATTAAAAAAAAAAAAAGAAATAACTTCTGGTGTAGCTTTTGGAAGACAAGAGGTACTCCTGAAAGCAAGGATTTCTGGGCTGCTCCAAGGACAGGCCAAACACCACATTGATGGGTTTTTAATGAAGGTCTTTTCCCCAGTCTCCTGGAAGCTTCCCAGAGATGAACCAAAATGCCCTTGCAGAGAACAGTCAGTGCTGCGAGTCGTGGAATGGTTTGGGTTGGAAGGGACCTTAAAGATCATCTCATTCCAGCCCCACCATGGGCAGGGACACCTTCCACTGTGGAAGTCAGGAGTGGAAAAGTGACATCCAGAAAGTACCTTGGAGCAGCAATTTAGCCAAATATGGAGGTGTTAATGCAGACAGCAGCCACTGCAGGGTTGAGGAGGAAGCCTCTGGAAAGCATCTTCCAAACCACACCCAGAGAGGGAAAGCAGAGCCTCAGATAACCAGAGCCTTGGAAATATTTCCCTCTCCCTAACGTGTGTCCAAAAACTCCTGGAAAGAGGCTCCTGCAGATCTTGAAAAGATTTCAGCTTGTAGAGGAATTCTGCAGGTATTTGATGCAATGGCCTCTTGTCCCTGCCACCTCCTGAAGTGTCTCTCCCTCAAGATACAGAGGGCATCAGGTTAGACAATTTTTGTGTAGCTCAGAATAAAGCACTGAATGTAGGTGTTCAGTGGTATAAACATAAATGGAGGTAAATCTGCTCTCCAAACCTCATATGGAGTGAAAAACTGATTCCCATCACTGTGAAAAGTTGGAACCAAAATATTGGGACTCTTTCAAAAGCTTTTGTTTTCTCTTAATTTTCATCTCTTTTGGCCAGAGCTATTGGTTTAATATTATATAGTTTCAAGAGGAATTGTGAATGGTCCAGAATTCCACTTACAGCTTAAAACTCCCAACAAAACCAAAGCAAAACCCCAAACCTCCATTAAAACAAATGCCCTCAGGTGTTGCTGCTTCTGAGCCCAGGCCAGGTGCAGGACAACGGCCAAGGTTATGATTTTCTAGTGCTGTCAATATAAAACTAATTTTTTTTCAGTTACTCATGCAGGCTGAAACTTTTCCTTCTGCTTCATCTCTTTAAACATTTGAGCCAAAGTCATCTTCTCTTTCCAGGAACAAATTGAGAGGAAATTATTTTGTATTACCCATTAAAAAAAAGAAAAAAAACCCAAACAAACTCACAGCTGTTTGAATGTGAAGCTCTCAAATATCCACACAAAAATACTTGACATTTGTTAATAGGACTTGGGGGCCTCACTCTTGTGATGTGCATTTCTCTCATCCCAAATCTGCAGCTAATCCTCCAACTGTGCATTTCTGCCTGGTTTTGGAGCCCCTGCTCCTGAATTAGCAGTGCATGGCAGAGGAAGAGCCTCCTGTCCACGTTCTTGTGCCAAGACCAGCTCCATTTGCTCTCCAGGTCACTCCTGGAGCAGGGATCTGTGCAGGGAGAGGGGCAGCCTGAGGATGGTGTGATAACAGAGCGATTGTAGCGTTGGTGATGTCGCCGTAGCGCGGGGAGCAAATTTCAGTCAAGCACAATTCAGGGATTTCCCAATCGCTGAAATCTTGACTCCACAGCCTCCTGCATTTTCTCCCATCTGTGGTGGTGTAATTCAGTGCTGTAATTGCAACAGATGGCTGGGCTTTTAAACCATGATGAGGCAAAAAACTGACAGAGGAAAAAATGGAGAGGCTTGGGGGCTGTGACGTTACGCGCTGCGGGAAGTGTCAGCCTCTGGTGCAAACAGACATTTGGCATCACCTGGCTGTAAGATGCAATCTTCTTCACCAATATTGTAAAAATCTCTGCTGATAGTTTTTGATAGCTCACAGTTCACTACTTTCTCTTGGGTAGTAGCCACTCATGGCTGCAATAACTCCTGCAGCTCTGCCATGGCAGCTTCATGGGGATCATCACCATCCTTCACCTGCCCTGAGCTGACACAGAGCACAGGAGGAAGGGCTAAACTTGCCTTTCTTGCAGGCTGCCAGCTGAGGATAGGTGGTGCAAGTTTGGAGAAATGAAAATTTGATTTTTCCCCCAAATCTTTGCTTTAATTTACTTTGTGTTTTAGAGGAGACGTGTGATACCTTTGCAGAAAGGTTCAGCTTCCAAAAACCAGCGCAATTCCTGGCTTCACAGCACCAAGAATGCCAAAACGGCAGGGGCTGTTTGGATAATGTCAGAGTTCAACCAGGTGCAGGACATAAATCCTAGGAAAGGCTTCCTGCCCTTCTTTGGAAGAATTGTGGAGCACCTATAGCAGAGGAAAAATACCTGAATTTTGGGGACAGTCCTTCAAACAAAGTTCTGAACTTCTGGGGCATTGTAAGTGGTCTAAAAATCTCATATAGGAATAAACAAACTGGAGGACAAAGGTGGGGAACAACCCCTCATTCCCCAGTGTTGGGAAGAAATGTTCCTGCCCCAAATGATGTCTGTCCATAATAATTATCATTAAAATACAGAGGGGCATATCATTAAAATTGCAGAAAGGGGCTGCATTTCACCTTTGCAGAGCAATTACTGGGAAGTGACAAATTGATTAAAGATTACACTTTTTGCTTACTTTTAATCAATCTTCTCCCGGGCAACTAATGATAGGACAAGGGGAAATGCCTCAAGTTGCACCAGGGGAGGTTCAGGTTGGATATTAGGAAAATTTTCTTCACTGAAAGAATGGTTTAACATTGGAAAAGGCCAGGGAAGTGGTGGAGTCACCATCCTTGGAAGTGTTCAGAAAACAAGTGGATGTGCCGCTTTGGGATATGATTTAGTGGGCAAGGGAGAGTTGGCCCAAAGGTTGGTTTTGATCTTGGAGGTCTTTTCCAACCTTAATGATTCTGTGATTCTAAAAGAAACTTTGGGCTGATATTACCCACCTTGTGATACGGGTGTATCACCCTCCTGCTCTCCACCACAAGTGCAGAGAATAAAGTTATAAAGCCAACATCATTATTTTAAAGAGGGTTGGTTTTTTTTCAGTTAATATAATCACTTGAATTTATCATTGAAGCTGCCTGTGACATCCTTTTAATCTAGTAATGGTATAACTCTCTAACAGTCTATTTGGAACGTCAGCACTAGGGAAGGAGAGCGAGCTGGAGAGCCGGAAAATGTGCTCATCCCTAATGCAATTATTAGTACTTCTAAATAACTCATTCAAAAAGAGGGAGAGCCAGTTGCTGACGGCATTGCTCAAAGTTTTTTTCCCACCTTGGGATCCATTTCCATCCCTGGTGGAGGTGTGGAAGAAAGGAAGTCAAAGCAATGATGTCACTTCTGCCTCTCGCCCTTTCTGGGAAAACATCCTGTTCCACCTAATATCCCTTACAGCAATCCCTGCGTCGGCCACGACCCAGAAAACTCCTGCTGAGGCCAGAGCCTTGTGCCCAGCAGCCCCAGAGGTTGGGGACAGCCCCTGTGAGGTGTGGCTTTGACTCGCCCTTGGTGTTTGTGTCGGTTCCTCCTGCTCTCCCGTCCCACAGCTCACCCACGGAGCGGTGCCTTTGGCCGCCTGCTCCCAGAGCCAAGCCTGGAGCCTGGTCCAGCCCTGTCCTTCATGCCTGAAGCTGCTCCTGTGCTTTCTTTCCTTGGCAGGTTCTTGAGTCCCTTCCCCTCCATGGTCTCTGGCCAAAAAACGGGGTCGGTGCCACCCCAAGGTGTCCTGCTCAGAGGCAGAGGTCTCACTGGACACGAGGGAAGTGCTGGGGAGTGTTTTATCTGCTGCCTGTGTTGGGCAAGGGCTGGGAACCACCCTGATGCATTCAGGAGTTGCCCTGTTCTCCCTTCCTCTGTCCCCTTTGGGCACTGCTCTGAATTTTGGGGACAGAGCGCTTCTAATATGTTGATTTTTTATTTTTTTTTTTTAAACCGGTTAAGAAGCACAGGAGGAAATCAGTAATGGGAGACAGTTGGGATTATTTTCGAACCATGTTTTATTCCCTCAGTCAACTATAATGGGACTGCAGGAGGCTTTATGAGGAGCTGTAAAAACTCACTGCTGAGTGTGGTGGTTTAATGGTCACGGGGACTTTCAAAAAAGAAGATAGTTTATTTTTATGGAGCATCCTTTAAAAAAAAAAGGGGGGAAGGAAAAAAGTCAGGAAGAGTTTTACAGGGAGAAGGTGAAATAGGCTGGGAGTGCTTCTAGGGGCTGGATGCTGATTTGGAGGGAGAAAGGGCAAAGTGCTATCTAAAGAAGGACAGGTACCATTTACAGGTGGGAAGGATGAGAGGGGTAGAACGGAAAGTGAGAGTAATGGAAGGAGAAAAATGAACGTGGAGGAGTTGGACAGTACAAGAGTTGAAGGATGCAATTAGAGGATGGGAAAGAAGAGGAGAGGTGAATGTTACATTTGGGGCTGGATGTGGAAGGACAGTTTTTGGCAGGGGTGGAGAAGGACAGAGTTAGTGGGAGGGCAGGAAGAGGGGTAGGGCTGTGAGGGAAGGGAGGGTGGCTGGAGAGGTGTTTGCCTGGCTGAACTGCTGGGTGGCTCTGCTTCTTGAGGTGATGGCTGTGCCCTGGTGTGTGATTTATGGGAATTTAAGAATACACCATTCCAGTATTAAGTTTATTGGCCATGCCTCTGGTTTCTGTACCAGCAATGCAGTTTCCAATGATGATCTCTGTGAGATGGATAAGCAGAACCCTCAGGTAGACCAAGCATCCAGACTCCTCTCAGAGATAAGAACACCCAAAGTTTGCCCTGTCAAAGAATCCTTTGTGGGTTTAATCCCAAGTGATGAAATGGCTTCTGCAACATGCTGTGTGATGACAAACCTCAAAGAAAGGCAAGAACGCCTCTGAGCAAACAGATTTTCTTGTATTCAGAATAAACTGAGAAAGTGGCTCTTGTCCATTGAGCATCAGGCCAGGAATATCCAGACACAAAGTCCTGGCATGCAGCAGGATTAGAAGGACACTGAGATGTGGCACCTCCATCGTGGCATCTCCTGCTCTTTTTATTGGCTAAGGAAATTTTTCTTCCCTATGAGGGTGGGGAGGCCCTGGCACAGGGTGCCCAGAGAAGCTGTGGCTGCCCCTGGATCCCTGGCAGTGCCCAAGGCCAGGCTGGACGGGGCTGGGAGCAGCCTGGGATAGGGGAAGGCGTCCCTGCCCATGGCAAAAGGGTTGGAATTAGGTCTTTAAGGTCCCTTTCAACCCAAACCATTTTAGGATTCTATGCATCTCCCATTTTTTTAAAGTCAGCAATGAACAACTAATCCAAAATCCAGCACCAGAGAATTTCAGTTGCAACCTGTGTCCATTCCTGTTAGAAGCTAGTGTTGAGCCTTGGTAATGCTGCCCCTGTCTGGGAGACCCACAGGCCTTGAAACTCTGTAGAGATAGGGATGTCTGGAGCCCCTGGCAAATTGAGACAAGAAATAATTTCCCTGCCCCTGAAGAATGCAAGTGAATGAATTTTATGCAGATTTTATATACTCGGTTTAAAAAGGCAACACAGCCCCCTCAACCAACCAACCCAAATCCCCAAACAAACCCCAGGATGTCTTGTGAGTGGGGAAGGAAATAGCGAGAGAAAATACCATGGAGACTGAGGGCTGAAGAGCTTTTCTTCCTTGCTCTGGAGAAGAGCAGCGTAGGTTTAATGGTCTCAGGAGGGGGGATAAGGAAGCTCCAGGCAGCAGAAGTAATTATAGCAAACTGTTGTGGTTTAACCCCAGCCAGCAGCTCGGCCCCACACAGTTCCCTCCCCACCCCGTGCTGGGATGGGGGGAGAATGGGAAGGGGAAAAGCGAGAGAAGTCGTGGGCTGAGCTGCAGGCAGGTGATGGGTAAAGCAAAAGTCACACAGAGAAGCCAAGGAAACCCAGGAATTCATTCCTGTCCCGGGCAGGGGTTCAGCCATGTGTGAGGTGAGGACAAACACCATCACTGGGAGTGTTCCCCTCTTCCTCCTCCTGCCCCAGTGTGATGCCATGTGCTGTGGGATGTCCCTCGGGGTGTCCCCTCAACTTCCTGTGCACCCCCAGCCCTTCCAGCAGAGGGAGGGCCTCTATGGAAGAGAGTGAAAGTGCAAAAAGGCCTTGCTGAGTAATTGTTGCTCAGCCATAACAAAAGAGTTTCCCCTGAGTTATTGACACTGTTTCCAGCACAAATCCAAAACACAGCCCCACACCAGCTACTGTGAGGAAAATTAACCCCCCCTGACCCAGCCCAAACCAGCACAAGTGTGCAGAACATCAGCTGCTCTGAGAGGGCCTTTGTTTGGAGAAATTATCGGTGAATATTCTTAACTTTTCCTTTGGATCCTCCCAAGCAGAATGATTTCCTGCAGAGTGAAACCCTTGACAGCCCAAAGCTTTCCCTGGGGTGCCACAGGTTCCCTGCCAGCTCGGTGTCCCTGGGGAGCCTCGTGCAGGGACAGCCAGCAGGAGTCAGATGGCTGAGGGGTGCTCTTCGTGCTGAGTCGTGGTACACGCATGGAAGTACCCCTGGGGATTTCCATTCAGTGACATTTTGCCTGAGATGAACCACTGGGGGGGAAAAAAAAAAACCAACAAAAAAAACCTCCCAAAAAACCCCAAAAACTAAAACAAAACAAAACGAAAAAAAACAAAAAGGAAGAAAAGATCCAGGAGAGCAGCACTGTATTCCTCTGACCTGCTTCCCACCCGGGTGTGTGCGTGCTGCTACCGCAGGCATTAAGGCTGTAAAAGCTTATTGTCAAATCAATGCTGCTCCTACCGAGCCCGGAGAGACCAGGAGTGCACCTTGAAATGCTTCAAATCTTGCCCCTCCCTGATGATTTGCAAAGTTTAATTTCTGTAATGGGCTCTGGTGACAGAGGCAGTCACTGTTTTTCCAAGAGGAATTGCTGAATGTATGAATGACTCATTCTGGAGGCGGCAGATATAATGGCAGCCTTCGATATCCTGAGCTTCGGGTGGGGAGGTTGTGTGGGAGGGCAGGAATGGGGTACTTTGAGTTAAATTATCCACCTTGCTTCCCTTTCATCAGGCAGCCCCTCCTTCTCTCCAAGTCCCTTCCTGGCCCGGGATCAGGATAATGCTGAAAGAAGGAAAGGGAAGGCTGAGGGACCTCCTGTGGGAGATGAAGTTTATAATATATGCATTTGCCTGGAAATGCCATAAGAAATTAATATTACAGAAACAGTGGGACTGCATTAATATTTTAATATTAAATGAATATTTAATTTGAAAGCTTTGATTTGAAAGTGAATGAGACAGCCATGACATGAACAGTCGTGCTGTTCCTGTTAAGAAATGTTAATGATTTATTGACAATGTCGGTAGCAATAACTTTACACCGTTTCAGTTACATAATGCCTTTGAAATATTGGTAAAGTGATTACTGAGAACAAAAAGCAGGCTGGCTCCTGCAGCCCTTTTGGGAAGGGCTTCTGTTAGAGAGAAGTTGTGTTTCCTGCGGAAGAAGGATCCCACCCTGTCCCTCCGAGCGGGGCTCTGGGCCTCCCTCTGACACCAGTGTGGGGCATCCCTCCTGCCTGAGGTGCCCCACGCCAGCACGGTGCTCTGACAGTGCTTCCTGAAGGTTCAGGCTGATCCTGGAGGAGCTGAGAGCTCCCGTGTTCCCAGCCAGCTCCCCCAGTCGCTCCTGCCATGGGCCTTGGCGCCTCTCACAGCCAGAAACGCCTTGCCCAGGGTTCCTCACGGCTGCTCTGGCTGCAGGCAACTCAGGGCTGTCTGGCAACTTCCATGCTCTCGGTGATCTTCAACAACAAAAACATCTTAATAGCTCAGCAGGTTTATTTTGTGCTTTTTCAAGGGCTGGTGAAGCTGTACCTGTAGTTTCTGGGAGCTCTCCTAGGGCTGTACTCTGGGAACAGGAACACAAACAGATCTGTTGCCTCAAGAGCATCCTGAGCTTAAGCTCAAATTGCAGCTGAAATGAGAACTCCTGGGCTGCATGGGGCTCTGGTGAACCTGGAGTAGCTGCCTAGAGCCTGTAAGAATTTGTTCCAAGGAGCCTCTGCCTATATTTTTTAAACCCCTTGAAAACTCTTAGTAAAAGCTCTCTGCTGAATGAATAGGGATGTGGAATATTTTTGTGACATGGTCTGTTATCCATTAGCTCAGAACAAGGAAAATTCATCTAAAAAATAATTAAAGAGACACTTTGGCATGGTGTCTTGAAAGCTGTACCATGCTGTAGGTTCCCAATTCCAGAAATGTGTTTCTTCTTAAGGCCAATCTTTGCAAAAAATTAAGAGAAAAATGAAACCTAAATTCACAATGTGACCCAATCTAAACAGACAGAGTACTTTTTCTTCCTTTTTTCCCCTCTTTTTCCCCTCTCCCGCTCTTAATTTCATGCTGCTGTTACAATCAGCCTTAGTAAAAGTAAGCTGGTGGAATGAGGAAACAAAACCCCAGTATAGGATGCGGTTTAAAGAATTGGTTCTTGAGCTTGCTAATCTTTCTCCGTTTTCAGTTGCGTTTCTCTGATGGCAGCCTTGGTGAATTCCGTGTTGGCAGGAGACGCTACACATGGGATGGGAGCTTGAAATTGTGTCATCAATGTCAGCACAGGTTTCTGTCTGCAGCATCCCTGCCCTGGTGCCTCCGAATCGCAGAATGGCTTGGGTTGGAAGGGACTTTAAAGATTCTCTACTCCCACCCCCTCTGCCATGGGCAGGGACCCCTCCCACTGTCCCAGGCTCTTCCAAGCCCCGTCCAGCCTGGCCTTGGGCAATTCCAGGGATCCAGGGGCAGCCACAGCTTCTCTGGCACCCTGTGCCAGGGCTTTGCTGCTCTCTAAATAAATAATTTCTTCTTAATATCTGATGTAAACCTACTCTCTGTCAGTTTGAAACCATCCCCCCTTGTCCTGTCACTCCAGGCCCTTGGAAATTGTCTCTCTCTGTTCCTTGTTGGCTCCTTCAGGCCCTGCAAGGCCACAGTGAGGTCACCCCAAAGCTTCTCCTCTTCAGGCTGAACACCCCCAGCTCTCCCAGCCTTTCCTCCCAGCAGAGCTGCTCCATCCTTCTGATCCCCCTGGTGCCTCCTCTGGGCTCTCTCCAGCAGCTCCAGCTCCTTCTCACATTCAGGTGGATTCCAGAAGGTGTTTAGAGGAGTGAAGGCTCTTGATGTTCTCCAAGCAGTGGTGTCACCCAATGCAATCAAAAGGATCAGATCAGCTCCATGTCCCTGTCACGTACGGCTGTGGCTGGCCAAGACCAGCTCTCGCTGCCACCCGGCAGGAAATGAGCATGGAATGTGGAAATGTCACCTCCCATTCGCATTCTGCACTTCCACAGAAATACCTGGAAAAGTAGGCACCAGCACACCTTGATTTGGGTTGATTTGCCCCAACCTGTGCAGCAGGACTCATCACCCCTCTCACCTTGGGCGAGGAAGTTCCCCCCATTCCCCACGAAGTCATTGCTGTGAATTCCACAGGCAGCTTTTCCTGCTAAAAGCTGGCACTGCACTCCCTGCCACAGAGCTGGCGCTGAATGGGAGCACGTGACATTTTAAGGGCTGAAATATTGTGAATACTCCTAACAAAATTGATTTCATTTGTCAATAAAAAGCCTCCCTGTTTTTCCTAGGAACTGCTCAGTAAACTATTCTGACAATAACTCGAGGCTGATCAAATTAAAATCAGCCTAAGCTTTTTTTAGAGATGAACTGATCTGAAAAGGTTTTGGTGTCCTAGAAAGAGTCACTAACCTTTCTGGGCAGGTCCTATAGCATTTAATAACAAAGGGCACCTTCTTGTATAAATATTATGAACTATGGAATTTAATGAGATTTGTATTGCACTATAGAAATGTACTTTGGAGAATTAATTTTGAAGTCTGTAGGTTTAAATATTTTCTAAAAATAGTATTGAATATATACAGGGCTTTGTGCTTCTATGTCTATTTAGTTGGGGAGAATGTTTTCATGTATTATTTGGTGCACTTTTCATTTTCCTCGTCCTTTTTTAAAGCATTGGTGGCAAAGGAATGAAAGGAGGCTATTTTTTGCTCCGGGATAAATTTTGATATTTCAATTCCAGTTTTTGCCTCCTGAGGAATTTTTCTATTTTCTTGAGATTCTTAACCAGGTCATTCACTCACTGATGGGTTTAATTACCTGCCTGAGCAGCGGAGCTGAGCTGCCTTTTCAGTGTGTCCATTCTGCACACGGATGTGCTCCTGCAATAACCGGCAGCTTGAAAAGGAGGGTACAGGAGATCTCCTCCAACGCAAACAAGGTTGGAGCTCTCTCAGATCCACTCCTCGGCAGCCTTTGTAGCTGTCCACATGATGTTTTCTGGTTTTGTGTGCTCGTGGGCAAACAGGGTCTGACACTCACCGGCGAGCTGGGCGGCATCAGAGGGCTCTGCGACGTCTCACTGGAGACCCGGGTATCACCTCCGAGAGCAAAGGGAATTTTTGAAAATCCAGTTAAATGCATCAACAATGAGCTGGGGAAAAAGTCAAAACCCTGCTTAGACATCTCAGCTGAGAGTTGCTATACAACTGCAGCCAGTGGTGGGTCTTGGCTGAAAATGTATTTATACATTTAGACAGATAGAGATGGATTTCACTTGTTTAAACTCAGCTTTGGTGCAGACGAAAGCAATAGGGGGTGGCGGGGAAAGCACAGGCTGCCACCACCCTCACATATGGCAATTGTTTCCTATAAAGCTTGCTATATTGTATTTATTTCATCTCCTGACATATCGGGAGGCCACCGATGCCAAATTCTTAGCCAAAAAACCCCGACCTGCAGCTTTTAGCGAGGGCTGTCCTCCAATTTATTTGCATTTTGTTGTTGGTTTTCTTTTTCCTTCTGCTTTTCATCTGCCTGGTTTCTATTTCCACTCTTTCTGTTCTTCCCTCCTCCGTTTTGTTTTGTCTTGTTTTGTTTTTTTACCATATTTGAGGAATCTCGGTTGCGCTGGGAAGCCCGGGAGGTATGAGCGGAATGCTCGGATTTAATACATCCTTGCCTGAACCTTCTTTTGACGAATCAATTAATATCTGTGGGTTCTGGGGGCAGAACGCTGGGGGGCACAGGAAGATGAGGCAGCTGGGGTGCAAGGCTGGAATGAGGCTGGGGAGGCCTGGCAGCGTGGCCTGGATCAGGAGGGGAGGGCTGGGGAGGGGCTGCTTCAGGTGCAGGGGGATGACACAGAAAGTTATGAGATTTTTCAAATTCTGGAGCTGAGCACATGACTGCAGAGCCTGGCTGCGCCTTCCAGGCAGGCAGGCAGGCACCTCGCTCTGCAGTGCCAGCCCCTGCCTTGCTCTGAGCTCAGCCCTCGGGATGATCCGCAGCTGGGAGAGGTCGGTTCCGATGCCAGGAGCGCTGCTTGGACTGAGGGAGCCTCCTGTGCCAGCCTGGGGCAGGAGCTGCCCTTTGCTGATTTTTGGGGGATCTCAGGGTCCCAAGTGCTGCCTGTGGAGGTCTGGGAAGGTCTGAGAGAAGGACGTGCCTGGAGCTCTGGGCGCTGTGAGCTCAGGACAAGCTGCTCCTGTCAGATCTGCTGCTGAGGGCGGTGGTGGCCGGGCTGGGAGGGTTCCCCTCTTGGCTCCGTCCCTGGTGTGCATGGGACTCTGCAGCTGTGTTTTTCAAATGCCATTCAAATGAAAGCAGAGAGGGGAAATCCCTTTGCACTGGGAATAGCTCTCAGATGCAGAGCAGCTTTTCCTCCGAATTCTGTCTTTTGGCTTCCTCGCTGCACAGAGACACATGGTGCCTTTCTCTTGATCAATCTGTTTATTGTTTGCTTGATTATCATCTCCAATAGCAAGACATGGCAGGTCTCCTTTGTTAATCCTGTTAGCACTGGTTTTGGAGCAGAAAACTGGTTTAGGAAAAACATTTGGGTACGTTAAACTTTCTCAAAGATGGTGCCTGTGAATACCAAATTGTGCATGGCCTGATGTATTTGAATTTTCTAGATTATTCCTGAGCCTTGTACTTCCACCTGAGCCCTGCTCTTTGTGTCTCCCCTGTTCATTCATATGTGTGAGCACCAAATTTCCCTTCTGGCTTTCAGAGCAGCTCGTGTGGCTCTTCTGGTTGTGCTTTGTGGGAGCTGAGAGGGCACAAGCAGAGCTCTCTTCTCCATCCCCATCTCCCGCACCCACCTTTCCCTCAGTGGTGCCACCCTGCCTGAGGGAGCCCACCCTGCTGTGGGGGACTGCAGAGCCATTGCCTCCCCTGGGTTCCTCCTGCAGGAGAGCTGCTGCTGACCTCGCTCCCTTTCATGCTTTTGGAGTGATGTGGGGTTCGGGGAAGATGTCAGAGGAAAGCCCTGAGAGAGTGATGGCCTCCCGTGCATCTCCTGAGCAGGTCCCCAGCCAGCAGAGGCCCCCTGGGCCTTTCCAGGGCAGCCCCCTCCTCACTCTGCAGCCATGCAAGGTCTTTGTCTTGTGGGGAAAACATTCGGAGGTCCAGGAGCAGTGTTCAGGCTCCAGAGCTCACCCAGCCCTTGGCCTCTGGGCTCAGGGGAGGTGTCTCCTGAGCAGTGACTGCGGAGGTGTGGTTTGGTGGGACAGCCGCTAATGCACCCGGTGTTTGCAGAGCCAGGGGGGCCCTGCGTGAAAAGCAAACCCACATTGTTTCAGTTGCAGAGTTATTTGACTGTCTGGTGCTGTCACACATCTTTGGATCAGTGAAATCGTCTTTTCTTTTCCCTGACAAATCCTCCTGATTTGGTCTTGGCTGCTGTGGGAGCCAGGCTGCTCCTGTGCATTCCAGAGGTGGATCTGAGGTGGCCCCAGCAGATGTCAGGGTGGGCTTGGAGGTCCTGTCATGGGTACAGCTCTTTCAAGAGAGCCCGAACATGGTGCCAGTGCTCAGGGATGGACAAAGCAATGCTCCGTCCCTCTCCTGCCAGCCATGAACAGCTATTGGTGTCTGCAAATCACCAGGAGATGGAAATCGCCAGGAGCTGTTTCCTTCCTGGGCAGCTGACTGCTGGTCTTGTTCCCTGTTCCTTCCCAAGCAGGTCCTATTCTCTTCCAGCTTTTGAGCCAACCCCAGAAATGCTGGAGGGATGTGTAGCTTTTAGGTGAGATGGTTTGGGAACCACACAGCACATCTTGCATTCTGGAAAACCAGGGGGATCTCCTCATGTACTCCACAGGATTTTCCCTGTTTTTTCATGGCCTGTCCAGAATTCCTGGTGGGGCAAACAGCACAGAAGAGATAAAAGCAGTGTTCTGCAGTTCTGACTTTTACCATCATGGTTTCCTCTGGGAATCTGAAATCTCTGGGTGAATAGACTTGTAAGAGGTGTTATTTTAGACTCCCTAACTGAGAGGAGAAAGCGAGGCCAAGAGGTTTTGTGTTCTTGTTGGGATTTCAGAGCTGTGTGAGAGGGGCAGGGGGCTCAAAGCAGCGCTTTGGGCAGAGGGGCAGTGCCGGGAAGGCCTGGGGAGGTTCTGGGAGCTTGTCCCTGCCAAGGGTCCCCAGGGATGCTGTGGGCTGGCAGGGGTGGGGTGGCTGGGCAGGGAGCTGTGGGCACTCCCTGAGACCCACGAGGTCCTTCCTCCTCTCAGCACCTTTTGCTTTAGGCTGTGATTTTGCTGCCCCCAACAGTCTGCTGGTTTTGAACCTGCCTGCCGCTCTCCCACATCAGGATGTGGGCCTGCCGGAGTGGGATGGGAAGGGTCTGATCCCAAACTCACCCTGGGGGACCCTCCCATAAACCTGGGGCACCCCCGTGTGCCTGATTCATGTCACAGGGACGTGGCCTCGGAGGAACACCATGTAGATGAGGTCCTGGTTGTTCCCTCTTCATGCCTTAGCAAGGATTTCAATGAGGGCAGGATTTCAGTGCCAGGATTTCACCTGAACAGCCCATCTCAAGCACCCAGAATTACAGCACACTGTCCAAATCAAAATGGGTGCACTAATTTAATCAGCATTTACATGGTTTAATTAGAGATTGTGCCCCTTTGCTGACATCATCTACCCTGGCTTATCACTCTCACCACGGTGTAGAACAGAGATTTTTGCCCCAGGCCCCAGAATGTATCTCAAGAATGAGGTGAAAAAAATACAAAGAATTTGTAACTTTTTCTGGAAATACGATATTTCATGAGGGAAATTTGAAGGATAAAGTAACCAAATTCCAGGCAAACAGGCATCAGTATTGTTAGGAAATACAGCTCTCTGCAGGGCAAAACAGAGTGGTATGCCAGGTTTAAATAGGAATTTACAGCCACTGACTGCAAATTACCTTATAAAATTACTGAAACCTTCATAAAGTCATCAATTACGTGTTTAGTCCTGATTGTCATTTATTGCACTTCTTAATTGTTCAGTAAACTTTTCTGGATTAAAGGGTGTGTTTCAAATTGACATGAAGCTGTTTTATGGATGTGAATTAACAGAGTATTTCACATGAGGGGCAGCTGAGGGCCCAGCAGCAGAAGAGTCTCTTATCCACTAATAAAGGCAACACGGAGCTGATGTTGTGATCTCAGGTGAGTGGAGTTGTATGGAATGATGAGCGTGCAGGCAATGGTTGTAAATCCTGAAAATCGGGGTTGTTATCAGGACGGAGTGCAACAGTGGAGGCAGAACACAGATTTTTAATAATTCCTTTTAAAACGAGGAGGTACGGCAGAGAGGGAACACTGAAAAATCTGGTGAATTTACACTGAGTCCGCATGAGGTCTTCTGTTAAGTCTTTTCCAGGCCAGAACATGTTTCACATGTTTTCCCTGTTGCTTTTTTCAGTTATTAGCATTTCATTTATTAACATTTCCTCGGGCTCACGAGGAGCTGTGCTTCCTTTCCACCCAATGCAACCCCTGTCCCACCATCGTGTCACCGAGCAGGTGGCTCTGCGTCTCCTAAAAGGTGCTGGACTTTGTGGGATTCACCACCCAGAATGCCCAAACCCCCTTTTCTTTGAAGCTGTTCTCAGATCTTTGGGTTTCGCTCTGTGGAGGCAGCGTGATTCCGATCATACCATTGCTGATTGCATAAAATATGCCCTGAATCCAACACGTTGTGTTCAAATCTGGTGTCTGGGCCCTGTCTGGTTCTGAGCAGAGGAGCTGCTGGATTGTGTTCCAGCCATCCCAAGCCAAGCCAAGTTGGGAGAGACTTGATTGGGATGTCGGTGAGGGGTAAAGACCACGAAAGCTCTGCTGTGATTGATGGAGTTGCGCACAGTGAGGACAAATGTGCACAAATACTTACCCAGAATAGCAGGGCCTCAGTTCAGCTGTATCTGGCAGACTTTGCAGCTCAACTTTCAAGAAATATTGTTTTTAATTGACCTTCGTGTGAGTAATTTGAAGAGCCAGCGCCGCTTCTCGCAGGGAGAGTTTCGAGCGTGGAAACTCCCATCGTATGTAAAATTAGTAATTTTACTGTATCATGAGTGATTAAACCTGACCCCCAGGGAGCCAAAAATAATGCTGTGTGACTTCCTTGCCCAATTAACACAGAACAAATGTGAAAATGTGTACATTACAGCAAATTGTGTGCTAATTGGCCTCAGAGAAATACTAACGACGAGGAAGAAATGGGCATGTAATTTCAAACATATTTGAGAGGTTTCGCAGCCTGCTTGCAAATAGGAGGGAAAAAAGTCGAAATTTGACAAAACCATTATTTGTTATGATTTATTCACTCAGCTCCAGTCTTGAACCTGGGAGTTATTGGCAGCTTCAGCTAAGATTCCTGCTGAGTATTTCTCCTTATAATGACTGCATACAGCATTTAGCTCAATGCTATTTTTTGGCATGGTGTCATAAATATCTATTTTAATTCTTGTCTCTCTATGTGTATCTAGGGTTAGGTGCTTCTCTTTTTTCCTTTTTCTCGTGAAAATACCTCTAGAAGCGAGACAATCTCCTGCACCCTTTCCTGAGGAGAATATTCCACTCAAGTGCAGCAGTTGGATTATTCTCCTTGGGCAGGAACCTCTCTGCCAGGTCTGTACATCATTTAGATACTGGCTGAAGCAGAGGATAAATCTGTGCAGGGCAGAATTTCAGCTGGTTGGGGAAGTTAGACCTGACCCCAAGACTTAAGGAATCCAAGATTTACTCGCTATTCCTAAAATCCAATCTCTTCCACTTCGTTTTCTATCCCATGTAGAGTTTATATCCTACATTTCCTCTGTGCTTTTACTATATCTTAGGGATAAAATGGATTGAAGATGTAATTCGTGGGCTAGAGGTGAATCCCATCTTTCCATACTTTTTTCTGTCTTCCATAAGTGCACAAAGCAGAGCTTTGGGCTTTTCCTCAGAATATCCCAGGATTTGTTCCTGGAGCTGCAGGCTGATGCATCGAAGAGTGATTTGGTCCCAGTGAAACCCTTTAGTGAGAGATAGGAGGTCAAACATGTCCAAAATTAAATGATGTGGTGCTGTCAAGTTGAAGCGTTTCCATAATTTTCTTGGATGATTTCAGCCAAATCATAATGTCCTTAAGAACCACCAGGATTTCACAGAAACAGCTTTTTCCACTGGAGTAACTGGAAGCAGCGTTCTTTTCAGAGCCTGCTCCTCCAGACTCGAGAGGTGCAGAGTTCCCAGGGAGCTCGGAGGAGCTGTCAGGTGGAGGAAGCGGTGTCCTGGCAGCAGGATTCCTCCTGCTTCAGCTCTTGCTGAAGCTGAGCAGGTTCCCTTTAAACTTTGGGATTTTTTGGTTGATGTGCACTGTCCTCTACGTGTTAAATTAGAACAGTGCAGGCCAGCGCTTAGCTCTGATCTTAAATTGTTTCTGCCGAGCAGGCACGGAGGCAGAAGCGCCTTTTTCACATCCCTGCGAGTTCTCGGGGACATTTTTAGGAGTTTATACCGATTCTTTCCCAGATTTAGATTTCCTCTTGGTTGTTGAGAGGCTTAATGGCTTGGGGGTCTTGTTTGAAAAACTTTGTAGGTGCCACCAGTGCTTTGTCTTTCTCGTGAGAGGAGCTGGGGTGGAGGGAAGGGCTGGAGAAGAGAGAGGGGTGTAAGGCTGTGCTTCTGCCTGACTTCTGGTGGGACTTCATGGATAAACCCAGTACCCCTGAAAACGTTAATTGTGTATTGTGGAGTGTTAAAAGTAGCAAGAAACTTTAAAATGGCATCTTTTGGGAGACTTGTGAGCGTGCAGCAACCCTTTCTCATTGGAAAAATTGATTTTCGCTGCTGTTGGAATGTGTATTTGACGTGGAATTTGTCAGAATTGAGTGGTGCTAACAGGGGAGGCTGCAGGAGCAGAGAGATGCCAGTCCCAGGAAAACTCAGGTGCGTGATTCCTGTGGAAAACTTACAGGAAAATAAGATGTGACAATCATCAGTTTAGAGATGGAAGAAGAGGATGGTGTGAGTGGTTGGGTTTGTGACCGAGTTTGGTGCGATTTAACTTGGTTTTAGTGGATTCCTTCGGAGGGGAGCAGTGGCCCGGACACTCCGTGAGCGCCACTGCCAAGTCATTTCCACTAATTAAGGGCTTGGAAAAATCCTTTTTGTTGCCATCAGGGGGAGCTTTTGAGATCTTTCAAGAGTGAAAAAAAAAATATATATATTAAAAAAAAAAAAAAAAAGAGGAGGAAAAAAAAAAAAGAAACGTCCCAGCTCAGAAACAGAGATCTACAAACCAGCAAGCAGCCAGGAGCTTACCTGTGGCTACGACTAAGCCAAGGAAACCAGGGGAGCTGAATTCCTTGGGCTGAAAAATTACCAATATTGAGAGAGGATTGTTTTACTCAATCCACCAATAAAATTAATCATTGATTTTATTTTTTTTTAATTATTATTTCTAAAAAAAAAAAAAAATAACCCAGGAGTCTTTGGAGCACTCAAAAGCCAAATCCTCCTCTGTTGCTACAGCTTCTGGAAGGCAAATGCTCTTCAAAAAGCTTCTCTCCTTTTAGCTCCTGATGATTCGATGGGGACCTTTGATGCAACATTTGGATTAGCTGCACACAACTGCACTGAGGGGGACCACAAAAGGGGGAGCCTGGCTGATTGCATAACTTTGAGAAAATAATAAGAGGAAAAGAAGGAATTAGAAAAAGAGAGAGAGAGAGTGGAAAAGAGAGAAAGAAAGCAAGCAATTAAAAAAAAAATATCTGAGACTCAAGTTTCAAGACTCTTTATGTGCTGCAGAGGAGCATAAGGTTTACCAGCAAAGTGCAACGGGGAGTCTGAGAGGAGAAATAGCTTTCTCTTTTGCCAAGAAAAAAAAATAGGAATGTGTGTTTTGGACTGGACTGAGAAAGAAAGCTGGGGAGATTGCAAAAAGGGGGGTGCAGGATTTTTGTGACATTGATCCATTCATCTTGATTGTCTTCTTTAAAAAATAAATAAGGGGGGGTGGAAGTGATAGGGGGGAAAGAGGAAGAGAGGAAAAGAAGGAGGGAAAAGGAAAACAGCAAAAGTGTTTGAACCTCTGGAGCTATCTGCTCCTTCAAGCTGATTGATTAGTCATGATCCCTGCAGTTTTAATGGGAATCATTCAATTGGGAAGGTGGAGCACCCTAGAGTAGATTAGCATATTCTTGTTTACTCATCTTCTGAGGGGCTTTTTCTCTTTTCTTTCATTTTGTAGAGAAGAAGGGAGGGGGGGAGGTTGGGGGGAAGGAGGGGGTTGTGGCTTATGTTATAAAGGAGGCCAAAAAAATAAATAGATTAGAGCATCTTTTGGGGGGAGGGAAATCAGTGGGTCTGAGTCTTGGAGAAAGCTGGGGGGTTGTTTTGGTGTTTTGTTTTGTTTTGTGTGTGTGTGAGTGTGTGTGTGGTTTTTTTTAAAAAGAAAAAAAAAATAAAGGGAAGAAAATTCAGCAGAGAAAAGAAGAGAGAGAGGAATTCCAGCTGTGGAGGAATAGAGGAGAAGAAGACAGATAGAGGAGGAAGAACAGAGAAATACATTTCAACCAAGAAGGAGTTTTGATTTATTTGATTTTTATTTGTTTTAAGGAGAAAAAAAATCTATAAGCAGGAAAAAGAAAGAAAGAAAAAGAAAAAAAGAAAAGAAAAAGCAACTGAGAAGGGTTATAAAAAGAGCAAATACCAAGAAGGGTGAACAAGAGAAGAAAGTCAAGGCAAGGAGGAGCCCAAAGCTGGCAGATCGGGAGGATTTGCAGGGGAGAAGGGGGGGGAAGATTGGAAATGCAGCTCTGGAGTTTGCTGCTGCCTCTTGCGCTTCTCTGTACAGCCCTAGCCAGTGGACCCGAATGTGGGATGGACGAGCGCTCCCGCAGGGCACGAAGGGACACCAGGCACAGCCGCCAGCTCCTCCACACTGCCCCGGGCACCTGTGCCACCAGGTTAGCCCGAGGAAGGCGCTCCACTGCTGGGCTGGAGCCTGGGCATGTCCCCCGCAGGAGGCAACAGCGGGAGGTAAAGGACGAAGAGGAGTCCCTTACCCCGAGCAGGGCGCTCTATTTCAGTGGCCAAGGTGATCAGCTGCGGCTGAAGGCAGACGTGGAGCTGCCCCGAGACGCCTTCACTTTGCAAGTGTGGCTGAAAGCCGAAGGCGGGCAGAGATCTCCGGCTGTCATTGCAGGTAGGTCGGCGGCCGTGCCCGGGGCTGCAGCATCCCCGGCCGGCGCCGGGAGCCGGCGGAGCGGGCGGCCGGAGGCGGGCGTGTGTCCGGGAGCGGGGAGCGCCCGGCCGGCCCCGCGGGAGCGCCCCGGGCACGGCAGCGCCTCTGCCAAGGCGCCGGGCTCGCCCGCAGCCCGCCGGATCGTGCCGGGAGATCCCGCAGCTCCGCGCACCGCCTGGAAGTGTGGGCTCGCAGGAAAAGTTATGTAAACTTTTGCATAGGGGGAAATGGCAGCGCCCTGGGGTGCTTTGTGTCGTTGGGGGTGTGCGGAGTGAGGTGCAGGTAGGAGAGCCAGCTCTCACGGTGGGGTTTTGTCTCATTTTCGGGTTGGAAAACTGTAAGTAGAGCATTTGAAAGTGGCTTGTTTGTATGTATGGGAAGGAAATGTATGTGACCGGTGTGTGGCTGCAAAGAAACGCGTATCTGAGGTCCCCCTCCGATTTCCTTGGTTTTATTGGCTTTTTAGTGTACTCCGCTGTTAGCTCTTTAGATGCAGTGTTAGCATGTGGTTTCCAAAAAGCTATAAAGGAACTTTTTGGCTATTGTGAAACCTCAAATGAATCAAATGAGTTTATAAAGTTCCCAACCCCTCGACACTCGGCTACGGCTGGGACTCGCACTGCAGCTAGAGGATGTGTGGAGTATTTTTGTCTCCCCTTAGAAATGGCAAGTGTAACATCAATGATTCTAAGGTCAAACAGCCCTATAAAATCATTTAGTACTCAAAGCAGCTACCACTCTAAGCTGTCTGAGCTGGACAATACCAAGGAGTATTGCACTTTTCTTATTTAAATTTTATGAGTCCATCCTGAATTTGGGTCCCTCTCCCCGCGTTCTCTCCCTCTCCCCCTCCCTCCCGCCACCTCCCGCCCTTTCCCCGCTTTAGTGATAAAGTGCAGCGAAGTTGTCGTGAAATCGGATACTTTTCGGAGGGTTACAAACCCTTATAAATGTCGCCACATCCATCTTTGCTCTGAAGGAAGTCATAGAAAATGGAAATGCCCTTAAAAAAAAAAAAAAAAGGGAAACAAGTCAGAAAGAGAAACGGGTATTGGGGGGCGGGGGGAAGACATGTTTTACAGTTCTTTTGGCAAGGAGATTCCCTGAAAGTACAAAGTTTCCATGTCCTAGGATGCCTTAAAGAGACAGGGAGGATTTCCCCTTTCCCTTTAAGCGGAGTCACTTCCTAGCGGGAGGGAGGCAGCGCTGCCGGTGCCGGTGGCGCGGCTGCCCCGTTCGCTGTCCCCGCCGCCCTCCTGCCCCACTCCCGCCCGCTGCCCCAGCCCTGCCCGGCGCGGCCGCTGCCTCGCAGGAAAGTTGCTTTGTCCTAAGGAAAACAAAAACTGCGATGAACTCGGCCGTGCTTTCCCTGAACTTTCCCTAATCCCGGCTGCTCCGCTCGCTTGCGAGGAGGGGGACGCGGTTTGTGCGGGGCTGCCGGCGTAGGCAGGAGGTGCCGGGCATGGGCTGGTCCCGGGTGCCTTTAGAGCAGTGATTTCATAGGTGAACCACATTACTCCTCGCTTTATTCCCCCCCGGCTTTCTCACACTCTGCTCTTCTGGTTCCCAAGCCTAACTTAAACCCCAGGGCTGAAAGTGCTTCCCTTTCAAGTTGGGAAAGGCAGAATTTGGGTTTGCACAGACCTCATCAGTACCTAAACAGGGTCAGTGTGGTTTTTAACGTGTTTAATCCAACACCTAGGACCCCACGTCTGTCTTTGGTGCAAATATCTCTAATTCTCACAACAGGGAACCTAGACAAACACACACAAAGATCATTTGTAGTAAAATACTTTAATTGGATGGGGGAGGTTGGGTTGTTGCCTGTATAAAACACTTGACCCATTTTATGCATGGAAATAACATTGCACTGTGAAAAATGAAGAGAAATGCCCCAGTTTTGCACTGTAGAGCTTCAGCTCAGCTCGGGAGGACTTGGTGATTTTTATTTTATTTTTAAGCTCCCCCTGCCCCCCCTCACACGCACTCTTGAAGAGGAGCCAGGTTTGGCTCTGTGTGTAAACACCTGGAAGAGGTCCAAGAGGAACTCACTCGGAGTATCCTCTGCACACCACAGCCTCCCAGACCTGCAGCAAGCTTAGGGAGAGATTACGCTTCCCCCAATGAGGAAATCAAGGGTTCTGGCTGCCAAAACTCTTGGCTTTCACATTTTCACTGTTTTGGGATGTGACGGACTGAGGAGCTCAGTTCTGCTGTTGAGTTTGCATCTGTAGGACCCCATTGAAACCAAGAGCCCAGCTGGGTGTTTGGAGGGAAAGGGACTGGGGCACATTTGCTGGCAGTGCCCAGAAGGGATTTTCTCCCCAACTTTTGTCCCAGTTGCAGAGTGGGAAGCTGTGTGGTTGTACAGATCTGAGAGAAAGGCTGGGATTGACTGGAATACACCTCTTGCTCAGAGTTGTTCTTGTGTCTTCACCTACTTTCTGCCCCCACTTTCTGCTCCCCACCTTCTGCCCGTGTTGACTGCTCTCCTTGCCCCCTCCCTGCTGGCATATAAGAAATTACTGCAAATCGTAGAGGAGGAGCCCCGTGTGTGCCTGTAGGGAAACCTGTTGTGTCTGTTAAAATCCCGTGTAGGACCCAAGTTGTTATTAGCTCCTGCGCCCGAGCCCTGACATAACGGAGTTCTTCTGCTAATCCAGGTTACAGGAGTTTCTGTCTGGAGCCAACTCTCCTTACGTCACCCTCTGCTGCAGTATTCAATTTGTTTTCATAAATGGCTAATTTTACAGCGCTGTTAAGTGGGTTCGTCATTGTGCCGGGCCATGCCCTGTCTCTGATGGGAGGCAGTCCTTGTGCCAGGCTCTGCCAATTTTCACGCTGCTTGGCAGCGCTGTTATTGCCGCCCTGCTTGACTCCGCTGATATCTGCTCTGGCATTTGTCACAGGCAAAGCTGTTGGGAAACTGGGAGTCTGACCCATTGATCTGCGTTACGCAAAAGCTCAGGAGCCCTGGCGGGGCTGGGCTGCGCTCCTCGGAGCGGCTCCCGCGGTGCGGCTCCCGGAGGCAGCTCCGGCTCCTGCGCACTCGCCCTCCCTCCTTCCCTCCCTCCCTCCCCGGGCCGCAGAGTTCTTGGACAAGCGCTGCTCGGATGTGCGCACCTACCCCGCAGCACAGTACATCCCTCTTGTAAACACGCACATGTGCACATGGAATCAATCAGGCGGGCTCGGGCACCTTCCCCCGCCGCGCCTTTGGTGGCCGGTGCAGGAAAGGGTTAAGGTGGGGCTGTGCTCGCTTAGGTAATGCACACACACCACGCGAGAGGGGCTTCAAAGCGCTGCTGACCTTGCTGCTGCTGTAATCACAGAGATTTCTGTTCCACTGCGAAAACGCAGCCCCATCCTGAGAAACGGGATCCTCCCGAGTCCCTGTCAGGGTGTTTTCTGCTGGATGGGGTGGCTCATGTTTTCACGGGAGCGAGATGTTGACTCTTTGCTGGCTGGGAGCTGGGAGGAGCGGGATGAATGATCGGCAGCGGGAGCCGGAGTAAGAAGGCGTGCCTGCTCTGAGGAGTGAAAGTTATTTGTATTTTGGTTTGGGTTTTTCTTTTTTGTTTGTTTGTTTTTTTCTTCACTTCTTGGTTTCATTCTCCTCTGTCTCTCTATTCCTCAGCCTGCCAACAGGGAGCATGATCCCAACTTAATAAAGCTCCATATGTAAGGGAGTGCCTCTGTTTTCCCAACTTCACTCCTTGATGAACATAAAACTGCGGCGGAATCCAAAGGGAGAGAAAAGCCAAAATCAGCACGGTGGAGCTCACTTAGAGCCACAGCTTTTGCTTGTGAGGGACTGAGAAACATCCGTGTCAGGGTCTGATAATTGGCCAATTATAAAGATACGTAATTGACACTGCACAGGTCTGCTCCCTCTACGGGGTTAAAGCATATATGTTTGCTTTGGGGAGTTAACTTGTTTCCTTCTGATGTTCTGGAGTCTGATCTTGGTTTAATACACTTCAGGTAGAATTGGTGAGCTGGGTCCTGTCTCCAGAGCTGATCCTGGTGCTGGGAGTGCTGGGACCTGGAGAATGCTTTCAGTGGAGAGTTTACTCAGAGTTTCACTGGCATTAAAACCATAGGCAGGTAGATAACATTCTCATCTTCAGCAGCCTGGTGTCTTGCAGTTGTCTGAACTTTCTAGTTGTGTTCTCTGATGAAGAACTGCAGAGAAGGAATAAATCCAACATAAACTTGTAGTTCTGTTGTTTAATCAGCACTGGCGTGTGCCAGGTCCCAGGTGCTGGCTGTGATGGCAGAGAGGAGTGACAGGAGCTGAACACCTGCACAGATGTTCCTCCAAGGTGCCAGGTCTCTAAGACACCATAGCTGGAAGGTGGGGGAAGCTGTGTGGGCTTGGCTTCCCTGTGGATGGGTTCAAATGATTATCTACTTCGTGGCTATGGATCTGACCATGGCTTGACTCATAGGTCACTGCAAAAAATGCCCTCACAGCTTGTCATTTACTAAACATTTGCATTTGAACAGCACATTTCCTTCAGCCTGTGAAAGCTGGGACAAGAATCAGAAACTGTTTTTTCTTTCCATAATATTTCCAATTTAATCTTGTCTCATTCCTTTGACCAGCTAGACTCAGGAGTCAGAACAGCACAGTTAGAAGAAAGTTGGGGTCTTTTTTCCCCTTAAAGCACTTACACGTGGGCTGCTCTGATTAATTAAATGGTAATAAAACAGTGAGGGAAATTTGACTGTGCGTGTGTGAAGGATGGCAAATTTAGATTTCCAAATGAATGACCGTCTCCTGTAGGCACGGAGTTGTGTCCCAGGCTGAGTTTGCCTCTCCAAGCTTCATTTCAGCCTGATTTATTTCGAGCCAGCCTGTTTCAGTTAGGAGAACTCACATGAGGCAGAAAGCAAGCGGGGAGGATGGTGTTTGGCGAGAACAGGAGCGGGGCTGTCCTCGGGGACTCGTGGAGATGTCTGGAGGAGCGCAGAGCGGAGCTGTGCTGGGCGGGCTCGGCGCTGAGGGCGAGGGGAAGCCCTTGGAGAGCCTTCGCACGCGAAGCCATCGCCACAGTCAGCCCTGGCTGGGGGTGGGAGCGTCCTGGGAGTCAGGCTGGAGCTGCTCTCCAGGTCCCCGTTCCCACCCCACGCGGTGCCAGGAGTGTCCTGGGAGTCAGGCTGGAGCTGCTCTCCAGGTCCCCATTCCCACCCCACGCGGTGCCAGGAGTGTCCTGGGAGTCAGGATGGAGCTGCTCTCCAGGTCCCCATTCCCACCCCACGCGGTGCCAGGAGGGGGTTGGTGTGGCCAGGGGGTCCTGAGGCTGTGGCTGCGCTGAGCACAGGTGTCCCCTGCCAGCCCCAGCCCCAAGGGCATGGTGAGGGATGAGCTTAAACCCCAAATCCCAGAGGGTCTCACTGATGCTGGGCCCCAACCCAGACCCTCCACACGGGTGGGTGCCACTTCCCAGTGCAGAACAGGGAGGGCTCTGCTTACAAAGCTGACCCAGGTGTTTGCTGAGGCAGCTCCACGATCTTTGAGTCCACTCCCCTTTGCCAAGGGGGGGGAGATCCTTGGCTGAGCGCATTGGACAGCACAGATCCGCCTGCCAGGGGACACCCCGCTGGTCACTGGGCCTGACCCAGCTTAGCTGAGGGGAGCAGGGAGTTCTGGTGGTGAAGTGCCTTCTTTGGAGCCTGGGTCTGGCTCTGCCAGGACATCGGTCTGTCATGAGCGAGATGAAGCCACAAAGCCTCCACAAGCACCTTTAAGACAAAAGTGTTTTGTGCCCTGGCAGCCCAGGATATCAATTGTGTCCTGGGCTGAGCCCAGCGTGGGCAGCAGGGGAGGGGAGGGGGATTCTGCCCCTCTGCCCCTCAGGTGAGACCCCCCTGCAGAGCTGCCCCAGCCCCGGGCCCAGCACAGGGAGGAGCTGGAGCTGCTGGAGAGAGCCCAGAGGAGCCCCAGGGGGATCAGAGGGATGGAGCAGCTCTGCTGGGAGGAAAGGCTGGGAGAGCTGGGGGTGTTCAGCCTGGAGAGGAGAAGCTTTGGGGTGACCTCAGTGTGGCCTTGAAGTGCTTGAAAAGGTTCTACAAGAGAGCTGGAGAGGGACTTTTGACAAAAGCCTAGAGTACCAGGACATAGGGAACGTCTTCCCAGTGCCAGAGGGCAGCGATGGATGGGATATTGGGCAGGAATTGTTCCCTGGGAGGGAGGGGAGGCCCTGGCACAGGGTGCCCAGAGCAGCTGGGGCTGCCCCTGGATCCCTGGCAGTGCCCAAGGCCAGGCTGGACACTGGGGCTGGGAGCAGCCTGGGACAGTGGGAGGTGTCCCTGCCCATGGCAGGGAGTGGGACAAGATGACTTTTAAAGGTCCCTTCCAACCCAAACCATTCTATGAAAAATATTGCAGGACCAACAGAGTTTAGGTGCTCTGGAGGCCCCAGGATTAACTGAGTGCTTTCACCTGGGATTTTCATGCTGACCTGAGCCAGGAATAAAAAAAGAGCCAAAGTATGGTGTCTTTTCTCAAAAAGACATATTGAAAAAACAAAAATAAACCCTTCCATGACTGGGGTCAGCTGAAATGCTCCCGTATAATAGTTTTGCTTCTAATTTTATCTGTTGCTTTTTCAGCTCCTCTTTTCTTTTCTGCAATAGAAATTACAGGAGCAGAAGCAGAGAAGGGACCACCTGGGTTGCCAAATTCAGTCCCCTGCAGTGTCAGGGATATAACAGCAGATAATTAGTCCAAACATTCACAGAAAATCCACTTTGTAGGTTCTGATATAGCACAGGCCACAGAAGATTTCCCAGTGCTCTACTATAAACCAAAGCTCTTTAGCTAAGACTGAGCGTCACCGCTTTAATGTAAGACAGGAAAAGGGAAGGACAGATCGACAACATCTTAAGTACCTAAAATCCAAAACATTGGTTTAGAAAACTGTTAAGTATGAGAAAGAAAAACATTGGCTGTTAAAAGGTATCAGCTTTCTTATTTTCAGAGAGTTAAAATGAATCAGGTGTTTTGACAGTTATGAAACTTCTATTGAAATTTCAAGTTGGAATATTTGCCAAAACTGATCCTTTCCCACAGATAGTCTGTTTTGATTAATTTCCCCTTTTCCTGAGAAAAATATTTTATCAAACATTTCCCACCCTTCTCTCGTCTTAGCCTGTGTGGCAGCTCCTACATCCCGTTGCAGCAGAAATGAACGCCTTCACTTGATTGTGCTTTTACTTCTTCACATCTTCTCTTCCAGATTATTCAGAAAATGCATCAGGAAATATTTGTTTGATCAAAATCCCCTATGTTTTTTCTCTTAAGCGTAGCAGGAAGTCTAATATAACCTTTTTCTCCATTTACCCTCCTCTCTCAATACTACCAAATTTTTCATGCAGTACCGTTTATATGGTCAGTCTATATTAATCTTCCTATTTAATTTATGCAAAATCTATTGGACTCTTTTGTTTCCTGGGCTCTGGGCATTTGCCTCATGCCCTGTTCTGGGCACGGTTGCTGTGCTGTCCGTTCTGTTTCTTTGTTTTCCCAAAACAGAGCCTTCTGGAGATGAAAATGCTCCTTTCCTCTGACCTCACCCTTCCATTGCTTTGTGCCCATTTCCCCACTTTGGGGTCGCTGACATCTGGATACGATTCTTGATTTTATTTCACCTTTCTGCAGGGAAGGGATACTCGATTGTTGTGCTGTTTTCTCTGCCTCTCCACATTTCTCTTCATTTTCTCCGCTGTGCGCATGCATGCACACACACACACCATTTCCAAAGCACCTTTGATTTTCTTCCCAGATCAATAGAGCATTTAAACTCCAATGATCAAGGAGGAGCAGCTTGTTTATTTCCCCACATATTCTGACACAAGTGACACATCTTGTAAACTGCTTTGATTTGATGTTAGTGCCTATTATAAAGTTTACTCTCCCCAAAGCCATCCATGAAGTTAAAGTACTCTTACTCCGAGCGGGAGTAGAGCAGAACTCACAAAGGCGAGGTAAAAAGAGAACAGGACTGAAAATCTTAGCACAGAATTTTGCTTTCCACTCTCCTCGGTGACAGTGATCAGAACAGTCTGAGGACTGCTGAGCTTCCCTAAGTTTGGCAGCCCCAAGTGAGGGTGTCCTGTGCATCACAGTTAAAAGCAAACAAATACAAACACAGGTCAATTATCCCTTGGCAGAGTGGGGCTGGATTTGTGGCTGTGCAGGAAGCATGGATTTGATCCTAAATCTGGTCAAGGTCATGAAAAATGGGCTTTGCTGGGTCTGGCAAAGGCTGTGATTTCAGAGAGTTTCCTGCACCCCTTCTCTACAGCCTGGACCTGTCTGTGGTCCTCGTTTCAGTATCCTTTATTTTCAGATCTTTTATGTTTTGGATGCAAGAGAAGAAAAACTGTGAAACTCTAACATCTGAGGAACCGGCCAGAGGAAGGGGACATGTTTATTTGGTTTTTCTGTACTCTAAATCTCAAATTGGCCTCTGTCTCTTTCAACCTTTCTTCTTTTATTTTCCCTCCTTTTTTTTTTTAGTTTTTCAATGTTAAAACCTCACCTATTCCAAACCCGCTCTCCCATTTTCTGTTCTGCGGGGTGATGTCAGTGTGTACCTTCTCCGTCCAATCCTTCCACCCTCCCTTATCACCACCGTAGCCTCAGTTTTTCCCCTGCTATCTGGTGTCCTCGATTCCCCTGCTCTCCCTCCTTCCTGCTCCGCGCAGTTGCTGCTTTCCTGCTCTTCTCCGGTCGTCGGTGCTGCGGGAGGGTGGTGTCCCCTCCCAGGGTGGCCGCAGGTTGGTGGCTTCAGCCAGCGGGTGTTGGAAGCGCTGTGGGAGCAGAGGGTAAGCGGGCGGCGTGTTTGTGTGCCCAGCCAGGCTCATGGGCTTGCCTGTTTTCCGGGAATTACTGATATTGTTCTGGTTAATATCCATCCTCGCCGCGCGCAAACAGCGAGCGAGCGGCCGCTCGCGCAGAGAGGGAGCGAGGGGAAAGTGAAACTGAGAAGCATCTGGAACTGGCCCGGCGAAGCAGCAGCTGAGAGATATGATACCAGCTCATGAGAGCAAAGGGATTGCTGGGTTAGAGAAACAAACGCTCTGTTCTGTGCTGGGCACCTCCTGGGGCCTGCTGGGCTCTCAACTCTTCCTTTTGGGTGATATTTGGGCTTTTTTATCTCCTCTCCTTCCTCCCCTCTGCCGTGTTTTTTCTCCTTTTCCTTATCTAATTTATTGTCTCTCTGTTTGCTTTAAATCACTTTCCCATATGGATTTCTCTCTTCTGACCCATCTTCCCCTCCCTCATCTGATTCCCAGGAGTCTCCTGTCGTCATGGAATTGGGAGAGGAGCAGCCCTGTTCCCGACACCGAGCATCAGCTGCAGGCTCTTTTCCTCCTTCGTTTTCTTCCTTGTCTGTTCTCTGCTGTTAGTGTTGGAAACATACTCCTAAAGATCATCCCCTGGATTGAGGAAACAGATTTTATCACCATTATTTTGTTTGTTTTATTTAAGACGGGGAATGAAATGGAAAGGCCTTTGCTGTTACCAGTGTTACTTTGTTTTGGATGGAGTTTTTTTCTCCTGTACTAGTGTATCCCAGTGTTGTTATTTTCCTTTTTCATTGCAGCAAGATTGTGGTTTTATAGCCCTGATCCTGCCACAAAACTTCCTGCTGCTGCTGGTGATGAATATCAGGTGTGCGAGAACATATCCCTTAAAATCAGGGAAGCTGAGGAACAGAGGGATGCTCTGATTTGTCCTGGATGTGGCAGTGTCTTGGTGACCAAGTCAGCAGCCAAGTCCAGCAGCAGCCCTCTTGTTGCTTTTGATTATTGTTTTTTAGGGCTGGTGATGGTTATTCCTCAGCTGAGATTGTTCTCTGGGTGAAGCCACATGCCCTAGTTCCTGTAGGGTGTTTCCTTGGAGCTGTTGGTGGTTCTTCAGTGAATAATGGCAGTCCTGAGCCAGTGGTGACATCCTGCTGGTGACAACATGGGGGCTGGGGGAAGAAGGCGCTTTGTGTTTGTGACATGAGCTCTTTGGAGATGGCAGAAAATCCGGTGGCCTGGAATTCAAATCTCTGAGCCAGGCACGCTGGGGATGGTTGAGTTCACAGGAATTATTGCATTTCTCACGTGGAACAGTGTGCGGCCCACAATGGGAGAGAAAAGCAAATACCAGCAAAGCCCCTTAGTTCAGAGCGCTCCTATTTAAATTGGAATACTTTCATGTTTTTTATCCGTCTGCACATTGATTATTGTATTGACTCGCTGAAACAGCTTGTAAAACATGGAAGTTGTAACTGCTTATCTTCTAGGAAATACTGAAAATCTGTCTCTGGATAGCACAGGTTATTAAATTAAGGACAAAAGCCACTCATGAGAGGGTGAGAGGTTGCAGAAGGAGCCCCAGAAGATTTTTGGGGAGGGATCCCCACCCAGTGCACGCCCTCCTGGCTAAATAACCAGTGTTCCTGTCGGGAGCAGCACCAGGGAGGTTGTACATCCTGCAATCCACAGGAGTTGGTTCTGAATGCAGCAGCATCTGTGCTTGTGGAGTGTGAGGTGTTAAAGTTGGAATCTGGAGCTTGCATTACTACTGTCTTACATGTCATCTGTCTTGTGGATAAACAGAGCAGCCCCTCGGAGGTTGAAACAGCACCTTTCACCAGTGATAATTTAATGAGAATTATTTTCAGTGTAAACTAGACAAGAATTGGAAGCCTCCTGTGCTGTAGCTCGTGAATGGAGATGTTCAGGGAGAAAAGAAGTGCTGGGAGAAAAAGCAAATGTTAGCTAAATGCATTACACACACGGTTTTGAAACATACTTGGCAGAGGGAAGGGCGAGCAATACAAGCCAGATTCTGCTGTTGAACACACCAATGTAAACCCAGAGTCACTCCTTTGGAGAGGAAATCAGGGGGGCTGCTCCAGACCTGTCAACGTGCAGAATTTGGGGCAGAGACAGAGGATGTGCAATGGGGAAAGTGACCAAGCTGAGAGGTGGATGTTGTGGAGAGCAACCTCCAAGCACCGTCACCGGTGGTTTTATTTGGGTGTGTAATGGTTATGGTGATGCAGTGGGAAACATTGGTACAATGGGGGGTTGTTTTTTGCTTTTTGAAGTATTTTCTGCATATACCTATATCGTAATCCCTCCAGACCGTGGAACGGGGCCATGGAGCAGTGTTACAGTGAGCCCTTTGTGTTTCCGGCAACAAACACTCCTGAACTCTGCTCTCCAGGCTTGTGGCCTAAACTCCTTCACCCCCGCCCGTACTGTCCCCTCTCCAGCAATAATATTCCCTGCTCTGTTTATAAACAAACACCCTCAGAGGAAGTTCACGGGAAGAAAAGTTAGTTAATGAAAATCAACCACGCGCCCGGGCTGCGGGCTGGAGCCAGCGGGGTTGCTGGATGTTTCCTACCCTGCATCTGCTTGTAGGAGTTTCTTTGATGAGATGTTTGCCTGTCTGTCTAACTCTGTGTCTTCCTCATCTTTTCCCATCGTCGTGGAAAATATAAAAGAAGCGGGGAAAAATTGCGGTCTCAGTTTGCTTTGAAATCAGCACAGACAGTATTTGGGAACCCCAAGTGGGGAGGTTGACTTCAGTGACCCTGTAGGACTTCTTGGTAAATCCACTGATTTTGTCTGTTTTGTTGTTGTTGTTGTTTTAACATGAAAATCTGTATTCTGGCTCCTGGCGAAACTGTTGCTCTTGAGTTGCGCAAAGGCTGTAAAAGGCCTAAAATAGCCCAAAGGATAATTGTCCACTCCGGTCTGAGCACAGGGCTGATGATGCATCTGGTGTTGCACATCACTCACAGAACCATCCCTGAAGGAGGTGGGAGTGTGCAGGGCCCAGGGGAGTAACGTGGGACTGTGGTCACCACGGGCATGAGCAAAGCACAGCCATGGCGCCGGCAGCTGGAAAACACAGAATGTTTTTTGACTCATTTCATAGTTCCCACAAACCTCTTGCAGCACCGGGGAATAAATAGTCCATTTCCTCATGGCCTCTCCTGGGGTGTGCCTTTAGCACTGCACCTTGGTCTCAGGTACAAGGTGAGTGAATCAGGTGTTTGTTTCCTTCCAGGAGACATTTGGATGCTCTAATAAGTCTTCTGGCCACTTAAAATGCACAGAAAGATCATCAGCTAAAGGAAAGCTCTGCAGTAAGGGCGGCAGCCTGGTCAGGGCTGGGGCTCCTCACTTGGCCAGAGGGATGGTGTCAATGCAGTGCTCATGTCACTGCTCCAGGCTCCCTGTCTTCCATCAGGAGTGTGTTTGGAAATTGGGGCTGAGGGAGCTTTGACAGATGTAACAGATGTGCAAGTTGTGGTCCCACTTTCAGTTCTAAGAGCCTTGAAGTTTTAGGAAAGTACCACAAAGGGTGCTGGCAGAATCTCCACACCTTAAAATGGGATGGTTTAAAATACTCTTATCTATTGTTTTGTGTTAGAAGAGCAGTTTCTCTTACTGACCAAATTTTTTTCTGTCAAGTCTTATCTGCAAGGCTATTCCAGTGTGGGGAAGACAATCAGAAATGAGCACTCTGCACTGCAGCATGGACAGAGTTTGGTATCAGTTGTTGCACAACCCCTTTCCCTGTGAACAGGTTAAACGAAGGAGCAGGGTGGAGCGGTGGTGGAAATGCACCTGGTTTACCCTGGTGAGCTTCCTCCAAGAATTCCAGGGTAACTATCAACAGTTTCTCCTAGCAGGAAAAGTGAACCATTCATTCTTACCCTTTGAGGAGTTCTGAATTATTGAAGAGCAGAGGATCTTCTGCTGGGAAAGGCTGGAATTCCCTGCAGTGCTCTTGCTAGGGGTGGTTTAATCAAACAGACTGTTTACATTCTGGGTCTCAGCAGAGGCAGTGCTCAAACAGCAGTGGTCTTCAACTGGACGCTGTAGTGCTGGGGGTTTATTTTATTTTGTTTTAAACATCGGCATACCACCAGTGTTACTGGGAAATGGCCATCTGCAAACACCTGCAGGCTCCATGGAACAGGCCAGAGAGGGAAGCAACAGCAGCTGCGTCTCACAGAGGCAAAATGAGACAGCAAAGGGGGCTGGGTTTCTTCTCCAGAGGTTTTTGCAGGGCTGGGATTTGGCAGCAAAGGTGGGCTGGGACCACTTGCACTCCTGGAGGAAGAGACCTTGCAGCAGGAGGAGGCTGAATGTTGGTCCAAACTCTTCTCTGAGCCTCAAACACTGATGGTAGAGGCAGAGAAGCAAGAGCCTTTCTGCCAAAACCTTGTGTTTTGCCTCACAGTGTGAAGGCCAAACTGTTCCATGAGTAGTTTCTGTCTCAGACTTAAGAGGGCTCGGACTGAATGAAACGGGAGTTATGTATTCCATGAGAGAGGGGAAAGAAGGAAATGAGATTAGGACAGTTCTTCCTACCACTGCCCATCTCTCCCCTCTCTCAGGAGGAACATCTTTTGCACCTCTATCAACAAACCAACACTTTATTGCACTTCTGCGTGTCCAAAATTTGCCGTAAACCTTGAGTCAAGATTTTAACTTTTGTTCAGATGCTTTTTTTTGTTCTTCTTTGGTGTATTCTGGAAGTGATGTATTTCCGCTCCCCGCACGCGGGATCTTCTGCGCATCACCGAGGAGGACGCACGCAAGTAGGCGATGTGGCCAACATTTTTCCTTACCCGAGCAATCCAACCAGCTGCTCAGCAGGGCTGTTCTTTATTGAGAACTGTCAATGTGTTCAACACATGGTGTCCTTTGCCCTGTCGAGCCAACAGCCTGGCTTTTATGGCTTTCCCTGACACTTGTCACACACTGGTGACAGGACAAGCTGGAGCGGGCACATGCCTTTATGTGAACATTATTCTAGATGGGCATTGCAACAAGATGTTCTGTAGGGAAAGGAGAAACAGAGACCAGTTGGCAGAGGAGAAAACAGAGGCTGCTGCGAAGGGTAGAGGTTTCTTTTTGGCTGGTGCTTTCGGAAAGAGAACAGAGATTTCCTTCAGCGATAAATTAGATGCTTGGGGAGAAAGAAAGGGTGTTTGTTTCAGCAGTGATGAAACTCCTGTGTGAGAGAAGAAGACTCCTTCTCCTGCTCCTTCCAGCTGCTGGTTCTGTGGCAGAGTGGAAGTGCACAGGTTGCTCTGGGGTTTTAGTTGCTGCTCTGCAATTGCTGCGAGGTGCCTTCAGCTCTGTCCTTTCCGTCTCCAAAGGTGGGATAATGGCTCTCAGCAGCCTGCAGAGAGATGCTGTTTGTAAGGTGAGGAAATGTCATTAGTGCAGTGCTTCAGGAATGAAGCTGTACGTGGCAAATGCCGCTCCATTTCACCAAGCTGGGATGCTCAGCCAAGAGGCCCCGTTGGCCAGGATCGTGCCGGGTTCCTGTGCTGCTGTAAAGGGAGGACTGAGGTTGTGGAATGCCAAAGAGACAGAAAGTCGGGGCACATCTTGCCAATCTCCTACTTATCTATTTGTCCCATCTTTTTTCTCTTGACTTGTGTAAGCTCGTAGTCAGGTATTTATTTTCCCCCACTGCAAAACAGAGCCATTGTCTGAACAGCGTGACTCTGGCCACATTCCCTCCTATTCAGCACAATGCAATCTTGGCTCTTCACTAGTTAATATTTTCTGTCAACAACCTGCAAGAAAACAAAATCAGTGCTGATAAAATTTGCAGATGTTGCAGAGTGCAGGGAGTGGTAAACGATGACCAAAACAGGACTCTCAGTTGGGTGTTTTCAAGAGCTGAGAACATGCAAACTATGTATTAGAGTAAAGCCAAATGTGAAGTCATTCGTGGAGAGAGAGGGGCGACAGGTCACACACAAAGGATGGATGGGGGGAAAGGATCTTTCACCTGGAAGCTGAATGTGGAGCAGCAACTGCCTGCTGGAATAGATAAAGCATGTAAATGCGAGCTGCCAATGTGAGGCTGTGGCCAAAGGTTTGGAGTCATCGTTGGCTGGGTAAACAAGGAGATATTGAACAGGACTGGGGAGGTTGTGTTACCCCTGTAATGATGCTGGAGTAGCTGCTGCCAAAGCACTTTGTCCCATTCTGGTGTCCACAGTTTAAAAAGGATGTTGGATGGAAGGGGATTTAGAGGGAAAACAATTAGCGGTGACAATAATTGTATGGTTTGTAACAAGTCTTGAAGTGTTGGACTCAAGAAGATTAGGAGGTGACTTGATCACCGTGATCTTTAAATGTGTGTTTTGGGGATATTAAACTGATAATTGGGGGTTGGAAATGAATGGTAGAGGATATGAGTAAATGCAATGGATCCAATAGAGATTAAGCAACTTTAGAACAGAGTATTTTAGCAATGTTTCAGCCTTGTGAGTAGTCAATAATTGAAAAATCTTTCTGAATAGAATGGTGGAATATCTGTCACCATCACTTTCAATGTAGAACTAATTGTTTTTCCAAACCACAAGATCTTTAAAGAGGACTTAATTCAGCAGTCACCCACATTGTGTCTGAGAACTTCTAACATCAGAGTATTCTGGGTTTTTCACCTATTACTGGAAAAATGGTTGACGCCAACAGCAAAGCCCAGGCAGCACTAAGATGCTAATTTCAAATCTTTTCATCTCTCTCTTATGAATTTCTATGGGCTCTCCTTGACACTGCTAGGATATTTCTGATTACCACAATATTCCCAGCTCATTGTAGGGTTTCCTCACCATTGCTGTAGTTGAATTGTGAGGCTCTGTTTCATTTGATATTTTTAATCCCATTTCAATATTGTCGCCTTTTTCCACAGTGATGTGCTGAGCCATGACTTGATTTCTCCCCTTTGAAACAGTCCCGTGCACTGTCTGAAATTCCCTGAAAAGCAAGACTGAAATCTTTTCTCAGTGAAGGTAGTGAGAGCTTTACTGTTGACCTCCATGATGCCAAGAATTTACCTCCAGGATCTAGACTTTGGGGAGCAGAAATTAAAGTTTGCCTCTGGAAGCTGGACCATTGACAATGCCAGGACTGTGAAGCCAATGCAGCAGACAGCCCTTAAAAACAAAAAAGTGGGTGAGAAAGCTGAGAATAAGCCCGGGGTGACTTTAGCTTGTCATCCCCTTGCTGGGTGGTCTGCCTCAGTGTCAGGGTGGAACAGCAGTCCAGGAGGGCGTGCAGGGTGCTGGAATGACCTCTTCCTGTGCCTTTAGCTGAGTTGCAAACAGAAAACATCGACCAAAACCCTCTCGAAGGTAATTAGTGCTCTGAGACAGGATTTCATTTCATTTGAGCCATCCCCAGCTGGAGACTGTTCCTCAAAACTCAAGTTTGAGCCAAGCGCTCCAAATGCCCCAGTCTGCTCCCTCCCAGCCATGTGCTCGTGTATACATAGGCCCCTGCACAGAGAAAATCGTGCCTGTACATGGTATTTTGTTAGTCTGCATTGCTCTGCTTCCAAATTTAACCAGAAGTAGAAGGGCTGAAATAACATAAGAATGGTTGGACATATGATATTTCCTGCTGCTCAGCTAAATACAAGAATTGCCAAAAATCTTCCAAGGTAGCTTGTTTCTTTTACATTTTTCTCCCGGTTCTGCAGACTTGAGAGAAGGACAATTACTTTCGAGAAGGATTTGGCTTTGGCAACACTTATGGAAAGCGAAGCAGAATTATGACCTTTTGGAGGTTTGCCCATCGCTGTCCCATCTTGTCCTTTAAGAACTAAAAGCTGAATTTTCACAGCTACAGTCTTCGGTTTAATAGGTGTGAATTTGTTTCTGTGCACTTCTAAGACATCATGAGTATCTGTGTGAGAATTTTCTTTCAGATGTCTATTTATTTGTGCTCACAGATCAAGTGATCACTGGTATTTGTAGAGCAGGAATACAGGCTCAGGTATTTCCAGGAGGAAAATCATACCAAAACAAATGAAATTGGATTCAAACCGAGCAGAATAATAAAGCTCTAAAATTATATACTCAGGTTAGTATGTGGTGACTCCAGCCTATCTGGAACGCATGCTATAATAGTTATATCATGTTAGAGAGGCAGGGTTTTTTTTCAGCAGGACGTTTCCTAGAAAGCAGAAATATCTCTGTGGTTTGTGTATGGGTTTGGAACTCGTGTGCAAGTATGGAGCAGGGAATTTGAGGCATGAAATAGTGAGGATTAGTGAAGGCCCGGATCCCTTTCATAAGCAAGAGCAGAAAACAGGCACAATCAGCTCCCTTCTCCCCACTGCTATTGCAGCCTCCTCCTCTGTGGATTGTTTTGGAGTCAGTTCTTTGAAGGTTTGATAAATGCCTCAGTTGTTTCTATTAGCACAGGAAAGATGCAGTCATATGGGAAAGCCAGATGCAAAAAGATATTTGGGTCTGGATAAGATCTAAGGTGTTTTTACAATAAGATATTTAATTTTCGTGAGGCAAAGCCCTTGCAGGGTATAAATCAGTGTAAATGCGCTGGAACTACTCAGTTTTGCACTCACAAAGTGTCTGCCCAAGAATGCTCTCAAAATCCAATTAAATAACTAGAACTGTTTCATGTGGAAATGCCCCTCAATTACAAAGACAAGTCTAAGCTATCATGATGTGATTTTTACAGTCTCCTCGCAGGGTGCCCTAGTTTGCATTCATGGAATTTTTTTGTTTTTGTTTTGTTTCAGTAATAATGTGGATGTTGGCCATCTGTCTGATCCTGGAAAGGTTGTAAGGTTGTCCCTGCTCCCCAGGTTCTCTTCCCACTCCCTCATTGATCATAATGTTTGATTTAGGTGCCACTAGATTTCCTCCTTTGTTCTCCAGCCCTAACCTCCCCCCTGCAAACACACACATTGTGCAATGGTGTAAAAGCTCTCCTGGCTGCAGCTGGGAGTAGTAACTGCTCAGCTGGTTCCTGCACTGCCCTAAAGCTGCTGTAAAGGTCAGAGACAAGGGAATTCTAAAAAGCAAAACAAGCTGTGGTGTTGTCCCCCCCTTTAATCCTGGCTGTGTGTTTTGATCAGCACCACAAGCCATCCCCTGTGCGGAGCTGCCCTTCTCCCAGCCCTGGGTTTGTGGCCATCCAGGGCAGCGTGTCGGGCGTGTTTCCAGCCCTGCTCTGGGCTCGGGCGCTGCCGCAGCTGATTGACTTGCACTGCTTGTCAGACACAAAGCACATTCTGAAAGGAAATGCCATATTGAACTCCCCGTGAGCTGATGGGTATTGTGCACGGTCATCTGATGGCACAGATGTGCCCCTAATAATCCTTCCAGGAGAATATTTCCTCCTGGGATGCTCCGGCCATCTGATCTGCTCTGAGGTATGCTGACCTATCTTGACCCAGTTTATGATCAATTCTCTCCGCTGTTTTCTAAAAGGAGCCCAGGAATATCACTTTATCATTTAGATTGCCCGGAAGTTATGGTGCCTACGTGTCTGTTCTTTCCACAGAAGATGCTCTGTGGTCACTCTGAGGCATTAACTCCTACAAAAGGGAGGACAGCCACTCTGTGTTAGTGTGAGCCAGAGGACATTGCTCTGTGGAGCTTTGATAGCTGATCAGTGTTTGGCGAACAGCGCAGGGAGGAAGAGGAGCTGTGGAAGCAGAGGTGACTTGTGTGCCACCAAACATTGCTGGGTACCTTCCTCTGTGTGAGTGGAGCAGCCCTGCTGGTGCTGTGCCTCTGTCTCAATGTCCTTTTTGTGAGGTTTGTGTGTGCTGTGCACGTGCCTGGGGAAGATGGATGGTTTCCATGCATCCCTCTGATGTGTATCCATGTGTTTTGCAACACCTGCTTTACAACTGGGAATGGTGTCAATGCTGGATTTCTCTGGAGGTGAATCAGCTGCCTCAGGTATAAAGGGAGGGTTAATTTGTAATCTGGTTCTGCTGAGCAGTGAGCAGAGAGAAGCTTGGGAGCTCTTGTGTGAAGATCCCTGTCAGCCAAACCAACAAACGTACTGAGGGCTTTCCACTCCTGATATTTGAAGGGTATCTGGGTTTTCATAAACATTAAAATCAACTTTTTAATAAATGGGCTACAGTAGAGTGTCTAAAATTGTCACCCAAAACCCTGAATTCTTGTCTGATTCAAGCTGGATGCAAAGTCTCCCATATTTGTGACATACAGCAGTGATTCCCTGGTGGAACAGCAGAGTTTGACTTTGAACAGGATCCCAGAGAAGCCTGTCTCTGCTATCTTCTCTGTTCCCATGCCTGTGTGTGTTAAAATCATCTCTAATAACATGGACACATACTGGTTTTCTGAGCTTCATCCACAAATATTCAGTTGTTTCTAAGAACAAGGCGGGAGAAATGAATATTTTTGCAGATATTACAATATCGTTACCCTTGTCTGGAATGTTCCTGTGCTCCCAGACTCCATAGCGGGGACTGAAGTTTGACCCTTGCAAAGGATGTGCATTTTTCTATCCATCTAAAAAGCCGCCTAAAGCTGGTTATTAGATCATAAACAGTTTATTCACCAAGCACCAGGCTGCCCTGGTCCTGCAGCTTTATTGTGAAATGCTTAAGGAGATCTAGATAAGGAGCAGACCTTCCCACTAGCCCTTGTTTACGCTGAGGCTGCGGAGAAGGAGCCCTTGGAAAAGCCATGCCTAGCCCAGGGCTGGCCCTGTTCCAGCCCTGCAAGGCCTCAGCTCCTCCTCTGCCCTGTGGGTGCAGTGCTGTGCGTTCGCTTGCACCTCAAAACCCTCACAATCTGTAATTTCCCACTAAGCCCAGCCTACCAGATGTATCTGCGCTAAGCTCGTCTATACTGTTAGCGGGTGTGTTCCCACAATGGGCTCACTGGAGTGGCACTAATATGATTGTCCATGCCAGTGGCTGCTCTCTTGCAGCCCACATGATTTTGCTATCAAAAGGGGAGGATTTATGTAATGTTCATATCTAACCCGCCACTATAAATTCATGTCTTGCTGTTGTAGTCGTTCTCACCTCCCTGTTTTCAGACTTCAAGATATCTCATTGAGGAAATGAGTGACTGGGAGTTTGAGAAACAGTACGGAATATATGCTTAATTTGATGATAAATTACACTGATATAAAGATTTTGATATTAAAGAGCCTTGGGCTAAATTCTCAATGTTAATTAGGCATGGCTGCATTAGACTCTGTATTTCTACACGATGAAGTTCCCGCTTTTCATGGCAGAACAAAAAGAACTCCGTCCTTCTGTCTCAGATCTGAATCTTCTGGCATAGCTTGTAAACGATAATATCTGCTGTGAATTCTGCTCGATTGACAGCAGCAGCAAACATCCTTTTTTTGCTCTTTAAGTAGTGCATTGCCACCTGAGCGAGCCTCAGGTGGTTTTCTTGAACTGCTCCTTGTCTCAGGGGGTGACCTCAGGAGGCCTCTTAGCTGTGGTGGAAATGGTATAGACAGAGATGTTGCCTTAAGTACTCCGGACTCTGAATTATTTAACTATTGTGGAAGGAAGTGGGGGCTGGGGGAAGCACGGCAAAGGAAAGGAGAGATTATTTCTCCCCTTTGTAAAACTATATTGGGTTCAACGTCAGACCATGAAATATCCAGTGCAGAACTCAAGAACTGCTCCAGTGGATCTTCACTGACTTATCCAATTGCATGGAACATGGGGATACTTAACCCAAATCTGTCGGTTTTAATTATTTTCCTCTGGACAGATAAAAGCTTTCTATAGGTTCCTGTAGAATATTTGCTCTTTCAAGCGTTCTTCTGCGCTTTGATACTAAACGATTAAAGCATGCTAAAGAAAAAAACAGCCCCAACCTTTAGCTCCCTGTTCTTGGGCCCCCTGACTGCAGCTTTGATTGTTGACCTAAATTCCCCTTTCATAACTGAGTCCTGTCACCTCTGGTTGGAGTCTCCCAGCAAAACAGGCACGGCCAACTTTCAGAAGTGCGGGGCTCTGCTTTCCGTTCCGCCTCGCGCTGCTCCGACGGCTCCCCGGCACCTGATGTGTTCAAACTGCCCTCCCTCCTCCCCTTCTCCCACCTCGCCCTCCTGGAAATGAAACCATACCAAGGGGGTTTTTTTACTTTTGCCTTCCCCCCCACTTCCCATTGCTCAGCAAAGCGAGGAAACTTTTCCTGCACGAAGAATGAAATTCTCAGTTCGTTCTGTGGCTGGGCTGGTTGCTGCAGAGATTGCTGTTATCCAGACGTAAGAAATGGCTCTAAAGTGAGAGAGGGAGGCCCCGGAGTGTGTTATTTATAACATCGCAGTGGGTTACAGCAGCTTGCATGGGCTACTCCAGCCTCTCTTCTGTCAGGCTCTGCCCACAGAGGGCTGCTTCAGGCTCCAGCAGCCTCCAGCTGTGAGTTGCTGTTCCTCTGCTCCCAGCCCAGTCACGGCAATGCCTCCTGTCCTCACCCAGCACTGTCTCCCGCATGTTCAGCAGCTGATTTTCCATGCTGTGCTCATGCAGCCAAACCCTGCCCGGTGCACAGGGCCCATGGGAGGATGTGGCTCAATTTAAGTCTCCAGAAAAGTCCTGAAAGCAAAGTGGGTCATAAATGCTGGTATTGGTTAGGGGCTCCTGGAAGAGGTCAGATGGACAGTGATGGTGGAGCTGTTGTGGGTCAGGAACCAGAGAACTGAGATTTCACTTGTAAAAGAGAAGAGGGAGACTCTATTTCTCACTTTCCATGTTTGGCTTTTGGCTTTGGGCTGCTGGAGTTGGATTTTCCATCTTTCCCCACTCTTTTGGTGCCTAGGAATTTACTTTTCCAATAAGGGACAAACATCACGGGACTGGAAGAAGCCTCGTGGGCCATTGAAGTCTCTCTCTGGCCAAGCATAAAGGAATGTGGCATCTTCCTGTGTTCGTGCTCTTCTCCAGAGCCCTCTGAGAAGTGACTCACTCCTTTGTGGGGAAGGGAAGCTACCAGTGCCTCTTGCTGGAAAGCTGAACTAGCACCTCTTCTTTGTTTTTTTTTATGAAATACAAAATTCCCTTTCAATCCCTTGGGCTTCAGGAACAAGAGCTTTACAAGGAAAAAATCATTCAGACTAAGGACTAAGAAGGGCTGTCAGTGTTCTCCTCAGCTGGAGCTCCATCCCTTTCTAGCAACTCAGGGCAAGCAGAAGTGAAGAAAACTGTTTGCTGCTGTATGAAACTTGTACATATTTTTTTAATCTAATTGCTGTGGGGAAAACAAACATCAGTTTTATTTCACACCATTTCTTGGCTCAGAAACGTCAGGCACATTCGCCAAATTGTGGTTTTTCAGTCATTGGCTTGAGTCTCATTTACCATGAGGCCTCTTTGGTTGGTAAAGAGATATTAAGTAGCTAAAAATGTCCTTTACAACATTATTGTAAAGAATTCTCAGTGTAAATGAGAATTTAAGCTCTGTATATTTTTCATGTAAACGTTGGTTGTGGTCACAGCTGACTTGAAATTTGGAGTGTCAACCATTATGTGGGGTGATTTTGCTCAAAACCAGCCTTGTTAGGGGTAAAAGAGGCCTCTTCTTGTTTAAAATGTTCTTAATTACGTCTGAGAAATAACTCATGGCTATGGAACCTTTTACTAAATTGAAATAAATTGTGAAAACAGCAAATTATTCAGTTTTCAGAAGTTCTGGCAATTATTTCACATGTCCCTCTTCCAAAGGCTTTGCCCTTATTAGTTGTCATAGAAGAAGTAATAAATTCTTTTATTATGACATCCAGTGTCCCAGCTGAAATTAGTTTCATTGTGCTGGGGACAAAACGGAAAAGTGACACTCCCTTAGCCGGAGGATCCTCAGTCCAAAGCCAAAAGTAAAATGAAGGATTGGGAGAATAGGTGAAGCATTCAAGCAAGAGAGGATCATAAAGAACTGGGACAACTTGCAAGGCAGTTGGGTTTCTTATCCCAGCACAAGGGAGTGTGGGTTTCTTGTCCCTTTTTTTTTTTACATTTTCTTCCTTTCTCTTAAGAATAAAACAACTCTTGCTGCTGAAAGGCTTGTGCTCAATCCATCTTTTCATCAAGAGCTGGATGTCTGCAATAGTAAAAGTTTGAGAAAAGAGTACTGTACGTGGCATAAGGATTCAGTAATGACCTTTGCCCTAAACGAGAAAATGCAAGGAGCTGCAATAGTAGAGTGTTTCAGTTCAGCAGCTTTCATACTGGTGTGTTCAGTGGTGTCCCCATTGTCACTGGAGTTTTTTCTTCTCCTGCCCTCCTCTGGCTCCCTGTAAATCTTGAGCTGATGGCAGCTGTTTGAGCCCAACTCAAGGCACGTTGCATCACGTCAGGGTTGAAAGGCTCAAAGGCAAGGGAGGGTTGCTCCTGTTCTGTAGTGTTCCTCCAGCAGCTCCTCACGCTCAGCTGGGGTCAATCACCAGCACTGCAGAGAGAGGAAGATATTCTTTAAATGCTGGCTGGGAAACTGGATTCCCATCCCACAATAATTTATTAGTTCTTTGGGGGAAAATTTCTAGCCCTGGTCAGTGTGGAGCAAAAATTCTTGACCATTAAAGACTGCATGGTGGACTTCACTGGAAAGGGAGACCTGTTCTAGGACTTCCAGCTGTCCATCCAGCCACGGGGATCTTGGATGCCTGGAGAAACAGGTGGAGCAGCTTCTGTGTGTGCAGCTGCTCTGTGATGCACGGACCTGGAGGATTTGCTCCCCGGCTGGCAAAGCAGGCAGGAGATGCTGGGGATTGTGGCAGGGATGGATTGTCCTTCTGTGCCTCAGTCAGAACAGCCCCGGGAGTCCCTGGGGTTCCCCTGGCCATGCAGATTCTCAGAGGGGTTTGCTGGGACCAGCCCATTTCTGCATCACTTTTTTTCCTCTCACCATGCTGGCATTTCTTGGCTGGCAAAAACTCTCTTACAAAATGCCTGATCAGCTCTAATGGTCTTATTACAATAAGCTGAGATTTTTATGACTTATTTGGGAGAGGGACTTGTCTTGCCAGCTGTCTTCTTATTCATTGCAGCATTATCCACCCACTGTCGTTGGACAATACCTTCATTTGAGATTCATAAAAATACAGACTTTTATGGGCTCTCATCCATCTGAACATGAACGCTTTGTAAAAGTATTTATTCCATAAAGAAAAACTTAAAAACGCTTCAAAAACAGGCTCCAGAAGGTTATTGGTAGCTTTGGCTCTCATATCACAAGTTCCTCGTGTAAATATCCATCCCGGCAAATGTAATTTTTTTTTAGCACATTTGTTTTTTCCTTGCCTGGTTCTCCTCCTCTCCTTTCTCGTGATCAGAAGTAGCAGTATAAACCAGAAGCTGGTCTTGAAAAGGTTTTGAACTGAGTGCGCCCTACAGATGAATAAACACATTACCTTCCGAACCCTGGGATCTCTCTTCCAAAGGAAACAGGAAAAGGGGGAGCTCAGAGTCCCTAGCAAAATACTAGCATGCAGAAAAAAGGCCCGTTTCAATGTTTTTAACTTTCCCATCAGAAGAGTTTTTTTCCAGGGGGAGGAGGTGGAGAGGGGCAGGGTGTGAGGAGAAGGGGGGAAGGTGGGTGCTGGGAGAGGGGAGGAAAAATACAGTGAATGCTCCTGTAACCTTTGCTCTGTTGATACTAGACAAGACTGCACTGTTAATGAGTGATTGTTAACAGATGGCTCTTGAGCAACTTAGTCAGAAGCAGAAGATGTCATTTGGTTGTAGTGAGGGGAGGGTGAGGGTGCAGGGGTGAGGTAAGGGGATATTTAGTCTTTTCACGAGGACTGAACTGTCAGAGATTTATGATTTTCCTTTAGGCTTTTGGAAGTGGAGGCTCTGGGGAAGGATTGTTTTCTATGTGCTGATAGTAGAAAGGCCATTTGGTGCTGAAAGCTCCAATGGCTTTGTTTTTGGTTGAGGGGTGTCCCTGCAGCCCTTGGCCTTTGAGAACTGAAGGATGGAAATGTCTGTCTTTAACTGGCCGCGCCCTGTGTCCCAAACTGGGGAGCAGTGGGCTCTGTCCGCTGCTCGGAGCTGTCTGAGGGCTGGTTGAGAGAGCTCTGAGCATGGATCCACGCTTTGACTATGGGAGAAATCATTCCATGGTGCAGTGAGCTGTTCGGAAATGTGTGTGTGAGGGGACGGGAATCTTTCTGAATGTCTGTCCTCCTGCGGGTGTCCGTCTGTGCGTGTTTCTGGCCCTTTCCCCATGTGGTGGATACCAGTGTAGGCCATGTGCTTACTGGTTTTTACTGGGTATGATTTTGAAGGCAGCCTGAGCACATCCCAGTCACTCTCTGTAGGATTTGTGTGCTTGAGCCTATCAAGATGGCTGTAGCTGCTCAGTGTTTTCAAAGGATGCAGAATTCAGATTTTGTATTTATTTCTCTTCTGGGCTTTATTAGATACAGGGTTCAGGGGTATGAGGGATGAGTGACATCAGCAAGGATTTGTTCTCAAGAAGTTTTCAACCACTGATGAGTGGCTTGAGGGAAGGGAAGAACCAAATGCACAGTCCAACGTCTTGCTGATAGGAATTTGCAGAAAAATTCTGGGCTTTGGTCAGGAAAGGGGAATCCCATTTGTACATGCCATGGGCAAATCCTTACCTTTAATAGGAAGTCTTGACATGACCTCCCACAATGGTGCCCTAGATGATTTAAAGTCTTCCTTGTGCACTAACTGTCTAACAGATGTAGGTGAGTGTGTGTATATACATTTAGAGAGATATATTTACACAATTTAAAGACTAATGCCTTCATTCTGTCATCCTTATTTATTCGTATTTCTCTTTTGGGGGCACATAGGACTGTATGACAAATGTTCTTACACCTCCCGTGACCGAGGCTGGGTCCTGGGGATTAACACCGTCAGCGACCAGGGGAACAGAGACCCCCGCTATTTCTTCTCGCTGAAGACGGACCGTGCTCGCAAAGTCACCACCATTGCAGCACACCGCAGCTACCTCCCCAACCAGTGGGTGCACCTGGCTGCCACCTACGACGGGCACCTGATGAGACTCTACGTGAACGGTGCCCAGGTGGCCACAAGCGGAGAGCAAGTGGGCAGCATCTTCAGCCTGCTGACCTTGAAGTGCAAGGTACTCATGCTGGGAGGCAACGCCCTGAACCAGAACTATCGGGGTTACGTGGAGCACTTCAGCCTCTGGAGGACAGCCCGGTCTCAAAAGGAGATCTTGTTGGACATGGAGCAGGCGACTCACAGGCAAGACACGCCCCTACCTCAGCTCGTTCTTCAAGACAGTTTACTGAATGTGAAAAGCACGTGGTCTCCCATGAAGGATGGCAGCAGCCCTCAGCCCAAGTTCAGCTACCACCACGGCTATTTGCTGGACACCAGCCTGGACCCTCCTCTCTGCGGCCAGACGGTGTGTGACAACACGGACGTCATCGCCAGCTACAACAAACTGCCCAGGTTCCGCCGCAACAAAACTGTGCGCTACCGCGTGGTGAACCTGTACGACGACAACCACCAGAACCCCACGGTCAGCCAGCAGCAGATCGATTTCCAGCATCAGCACCTCAACGAGGCTTTCAGCCGCTACAACATCACCTGGGAGCTGGAGGTGCTGGAGGTGAAGAACTCTTCCCTTCGCCACCGGCTCATCCTGGCCAACTGTGACATCAGCAAGATCGGGGACGAGAACTGCGACCCCGAGTGCAACCACACCCTGACGGGGTACGACGGCGGGGACTGCCGGCACGTCCGCTACACGCTCTTCAGCAAGAAGAAGCAGAATGGCGTGTGTGACATGGATTGTAATTATGAGAGGTACAACTTCGATGGGGGGGAGTGCTGCAACCCAGAGATAACAGAAGTCACCAAGACGTGCTTTGACCCATATTCTCCTTACAGGTAGGCAATTTCTTTTTATGATCATATTGATGAATATCTGTCTAGGTATCGATCAGCCTGCTGGCTGTTGAACCCTGTCGTGCTTGCTATGATGGGCTTTGGAGTTTAATGAATTTATTTTTTTTCTCAGTATTTGGCTCACATTGCAGTTCTCCAAATGCAATCTCAGTAATGGTCTCAGCAGTGTCTGACCCCTGAATTGGTATTCTCCAGCCAGGCTAGAGAAAATCTGTGCTAAAGACTGAAGCAGCCAATTTTGAGACCCATTAGTTGTTGGCTATGAGCAGCACATTGTAACAGTGCACAGTTTATTTTAACTCCAGACTCTGAGGAGTGGGGATTGGATGTCATAGAAAGCTCATGTGTATTTGGAGAGGGAAAGGCCCTCGGGCATGAAACAGAACATGAATACTCTTAGGCAGACTTGAATTCTGTAGCACTTCTTTGAAGGTAGGCAGGTAATTCCATACCCTCACTGCTGTGTACGGCCCTCTGCGGGCACTGCCGTGGAGGGGCAGCAGAGCCTGGGGGTTGTGAGGAGGGTACCAGCTTCCTGTGGCACACACTGGGTGGGTGATGAAACTCTTCTGTGCCCCTTTCTCTGTACCAGTGAAAACAGGGGTGATGCTACTTCATTGCAGGGCAGCTGTCTGTGGGTAGATGTGAGCTCATAAAATCCTCAGCTCCTCAGCTAAGGCGTCCTTGGGCTGCAGTTTGAGGAGCAGCATCCTTGAATAACTTGCATCAGTTGGGTACCACGTACCTGCAATTACTCCAAATTCAGACAAATTAGTATGTTTAAGTAATAGAGTGTTTCTTGTGAATGAGTTAGAAATATAAACACAGAAAAGATGGAGGTTAAAGCTGAAATTCTGTTGCGTGCATTCCATGTTGCAGCTTTTTTAGGGCAATCCATGGAGCCATAGAGGGGAAACTTCTAAATGGTCAGAACACCCAACACTACAGGTTAAGAAGGAAAGCACGATTTCCTCAGAAGCCCCTTCCATTGCAGCAATTCAGGCTGTATTTATAGCTTCCTTAATAGAGAGAAGTTTTTAAACAACATTATCAGCTCTACTGGAGCTTTAAATACACATAATTAAGTCGGAAAGAAAAGCCAATTTTTTTTTACTCCAGCGAGGTTGTTGTTTAAAAAATCCTTCTAGCTCAGTTTGACTTCAGTCAGTTACCAGTGAACAAAGCTCAAATGAGGAAATACTTTAAATATTAATGCTTGAAAACATTGAAAGGAAAAATACCAATTTTTAATACTGTTGAAGTGGAGACAAACTCAACTAAGCAAACATAATCAAAGGCATAATGCAAATTGGATTGTTTTAACACTGTAGTTCTGAGAACTCGAGGTGTTAGTTATAGCAACTAGTAGAATTTTTTGGAAAAAAAAAATACATTATTTTTAATCTGATAGTACTCTTTTATCACTTGTTGTGTGACCAGCATAATGCCCGTATAAAATGAAACAAGAAAAACCTTGTAAATCGTAGTTCACAGATTTAAGGCTGTGTCTTAATGTTATTCTGAGGTACAGAAATGTTTCTATTTCAAATGAGGCCTTTTTGCTGCACAGACTGTGCTTGCACAAGCCCAAGCAACACATGGAGTTGCAGAACTGGGAGTTACCTTAGCACCGTGGAGTTGCTTTTCATGCACAGTTTTATGTTCCTTTAGGAGACAATCACCTGGCTGAGCTTGCCTGGAGGATTGACACCTCATGGCCTTGAGCTCACAGGTCTTCTACAGGTTCATTTTGACTTAAGATGCTCTAAAGAATCTTTCATCTTTCTTTTTTTTTTTTTTTTTGGTAACAGATTTAATTTATTTATCTTCATACAGACGTTGTAATGTAGCATTGATCACTGTCAATGAAACCCCAGAGGGCAGCAGGAGAAATTCCATCTCTCTGGAGTCTTTGGTGGCTGCTGTGCTTTGGCTGAGCTCGAACTCACTGCTGGGATGGGTGTTTGTACTCAGTAAGGCAAAATAGAGCAGTTGGGTCTGTGGACTTCTCACTGAAGCCTGGAAACCTGACTTACACTGCTTTGGGTATTTGGGTTAACAAACGCAGGTTTAGGGCAGTGATTTTGGCAGCCAAGCCTTTACGGGCTACAAGAGTGAAGATTCAAACCCAGTGTTCGGCTTTGGTGTTGCTGTCAGCATCATCCCCTGAGAGAGAGATTTCCATGTCAATTAGTGACAAAGTCAAGGTCTGGTTGGCACCATCTGGGCTGGTTTGCATCCCCAGCCCCTCTTGTCATCGCTTTCATTGGCCAAGAGTCCTCAGTCCCCTCTAGTGCAGGCCTGGCACCACGGCAGTGAAGGCACTGCAGCCTTGGGGAGCTCACATCGCATTTCAGGAATTTCCTCTGCCAAAGTTCAGTCCAACAACAGCAGAAGAAAGGGAAAAAGATCCTTCAATCTGGTGAGGAAAGGGAGGGAAGAAAGAAAGATGAAGTAGTATCAATAAAAAGTTTCCTGAACTTTATTTGTAAAGACTTTTGAGAGTCTTCCTTGGTACTGGGCTTTGTTCCTTCCACACCCTTAGTGACAGCAGTTGCAGCCAGCTGTTCACCAAGCAGAGCTTATTCATGAAATACTTCTGTCCTCTGGAGCCAACCAAGAAGTGCTAATGCTTGATTAATGCTGCAATAAACAGGAACCCTCCTCAGTGCCTCTTTATCCCCAAAAGATGATGTAGCCATTCCCAGCCACTTTCCTTCTTCTGGTAGTGAGTCCCAGTCCACGAAATTCCATCACGGGACAGAGTTGCTCTGAGCCTTGACACAAAACCACTGTGGGTGCTTTGTGAGTGAGTGATACTGCTGGAGCAATTCCAAGTTACCTCTGATCTGTGTTGTAATTTCCCTGTGATGCTTTTGGGCACCTTGGACAAAGGGCTCAGGTCCTTTGATGGTGTCATTCAGTCCCTGTGGTGGTGCAACTGTGGTGACTTCAGAGCTGATCCCAGCAGCACAGCTGCTTGGTTCCTTTTCTGTTTCCTGGCCTGTCTTTGTGGCACCTCTCCAAAAACATTTAACTCCAAAAAGCTGATGTTCCGTGCCACAGTGAGGTAGCAGAGCTTTAAGTACATTCAAGTTTGTCAGAGGGACAGCACTGGGAGTGGGGACTCTGCTCAGGGCTGGTCAGCAGAAAAGCTGTAAACTTTGTGGTACCAACTAGATCATCTTTCCTCTTTTTTAATAGCCTGCAGGGAAGAAACAAAGGACTGGTTATCATTAGCCACACAGCAGGCTTTATCCAAGAATATCTGCCTCACTTCTTTTTATTAATTTCATGAGAGTGGGACAAAATGTATTTTGTCCCAGCAGAAGGTTTACAAATATTGTTCTGCTTTTCTGCAATTCCGGGAAATTAGAACATGCTAAGATCATACAGCCTGGCCCAATACAAAGGGAAGGAGCAAGAATAAACACCCGTGCCAGAAAGACTCATTCTTTGTGTTATTTGGTGTATTGCTGGTTACAAAACAGGGAAGACTTTGAGCTCATGACACCTACCATGGCTGCTTTTCAAAGAACTTGAAAGAAGCAGCAAGGGATCATAGGAAATCATGCTTGGTAAATGCCATTTGATGTGGTGAGTTCTTGCACCATCCCATGGTTAACTGAGACGTTCCTTTTATGTAATACTGGGCTTGCACATCAGACTTCACCACAGGATTTCAGGGACAGATAAGGAAGCATTCCCCTCGGTGCCTTCTTAGGAAAATGCTGATGAAATTCCTGAAGCACTAAAAGTACTGCAGGCTCTTCAAACCCCCTCAATCTATATTGCCTACCAAATTCTTGCTGGAAATGCCCCCACAATAACTGACCTGGGAACGAACAGGCTTTCTCAACATCCCCATGCGTGCCCCAAAGGCTCCACAGCCCTTCAGTTCTGCCTGGACGAGGGGCAGGATGAGCTGTACAAGCTCTGGTCCATTTGCAGCAAACTCAGGTTGGCACCAACCCAAGGGATCACAGAATAACAGAATGATTTGGGTTGGAAGGAACCTTAAAGATCATCCAGTTCCAACCCTCCCTGAGAGCTGGGGCCCAGTGCCCTGCTGGTCCCACCCTCCTGTGTGTCCTTTTCCAGCACTTGTATTGGACAGTTCAGCTCTGTTCATGTCGTGTCACATCGGCTTGCTCAGGGTTAAAGGCACTGGCACATTCCAGGCATAGGTAAATTGGACTCAAAATACCTGTCTGACCCATTTGTAGGCATTTCCAGGGAGGTTTGGAGCAGCCGTGGGTGTGACAGAGCTGTGGGCGAGCACACCGGGCTGTGGCACGTGGGCCAAAGCAGCAGCAGCAGAAGGAGGAGGTGGTTAATCCATAGGGCAGCCTCACACAGGGGCTGAGCTGCACTTCAGGGCTCTTCCATGGAGTAGCAGATCAACCTCTTGTCCTTCTCTTCTGCTGGAAATCTCTTCATGAGAAACACTTGAAAACGATGGTCAGCTTACCCTGGCGGAGGGAGGCACGCTGAATGCCTTTTTCCAGGAGCTGGAGTTGTAAGAAACACTCCTTGATTCCCAATAAAGGACTAATTTCCACTTAATCCTAAACACTAAAAAGAACAGTAGAAATTCATCAAAGCTCTTCAGTTCTGGGAGCTTGAGGACTTAATCCCCTGCCTCGAAGAGACCATTGTGCAGCTCTTGACATCAAGGATTCCTGCATTCACACAGGTATCAGACAGACATATAGCAAATACCTGGGTTTTTGTCTAGGGATTCAGTGTTCAATGTCCAGTTCTTTAATTAGCAGCTCCAGGGCTCTTGAGAAGGCGAAGAGCAATGCTGTCAAGGACGGAGTTGCTGTATCTTGGTAGTTGTCACCCAAAAGCCAAGTCCCAACAGGAAATCCTCTGTTCTCTCTGTTTATTCTGTCCTCTGTTCCAGATGTCAGGGATGTTAATCAGCTGGGAGGAGTTGCATCTGTTCCCATGCTAGCAACTGACATTTATAAGTCTGGTATTGAATTCTGATACAGACAGGGCTGCAGTGCTAAAGAAACTATTTCTATACGATTGCACACCCTAGGAACAGTAGGAGTTTGCTCGATTTAGCTTGACCCACAGTCAACTTTTCCAACAGCTTTTTTCAAGAAGCATTTTTTCCCCAAGACTCATAGAACGCATGGTTTCTTTCATGGATGTTATCCATTAAGGAAAAAGATCACTGTCTGGTCAAACTGCGGGATGCTTGGGATGAAGGGAGCCTATAAAATCTATGGACTGAACTATCAGAGATCATTAAGAATCCTTGTGGGAGACAACAGATTAAAGTATTATTATACCCCCAGTGCTGACGCAGACCCGTTTGTCTCTGAAACCTCACGTGGAAGATTTGCACATGCAGAGGCCGCAGATTTAACAGGGACTGAATTGGCCCCTTGCTGCTGGGCAGTGCCAAATCCTCTGGGAGCAGCTGCCCCATGGATGCTTTCCAGCAGCACTTTACCAGCCTCTGGCGGAGCAAAGGAGGTGGAGCTCATCCCCTCCCACCCTCTGCAGCGTGGCCATGCACATGAACTGGTTTATTCCCTTTACTGATCGATTAAAATTCCACCATCCCTCACACAGACCCCCTTTGATCATGTCCAACAGGCCTCTTTCAGGTGCTGAGGGGCCTTGCATTAATCCCCATGGATTTCTCCCACAGCTATTTGTGTACAACCCCTCTTCAGCTGTGACTGTGGGGTGGCCTTTGCATTTTTAATTAACGGCATGTTAATTAATCCTCCTGTGTAAATTCAGAAGGATGCACCTTTCACACTGAAAAAGATGCATGGTACAGTTCTGTGGCAATCTTAACCATTTGCAATTCCCATTCTATCCCTCCGACTGCTTTTCTGATTGGGATTTAAGTCCAATTCTTGCAAGCCATAGATGCCCTTTGGGGAAATGCAGAGCAGCCACCTCCACCATGCTCCATTCACAGCACCCATGAACAGGATGGATTTGGCTTTACCTCTCTCGTGGAATGCTGGACTTGGGCAAACAGTGCTTCAGCGGAGCTTTTTTTGTGCGGTACTGGGGAAACTGAGTGGATGTCTTGGTTTATCTTCTCTTAACTGATCTTAATTAATTGTCCCTCAAACACCCCAGGGTCGGGGCAGTGTGGAGCTGTCCCACCACTAAGACACGCGTGTGCAGAGCGACTGGTGAGGCCACTTTCACCCTACATGTCATGTCTTCTCTGTTAGATGTATGTCAAACACTCACTGAAATTATCGTAAAACTTTGTTTGTGGTGATTTGAGAAGGATGGAGGGGATACAGAGAGATGCTGATCGTAATTTCTGTAGAGCTCTGAGGAAATAAAATAATACAGAGCCTCCAACAGACCTGCCAGGGCTACTGAGATACGCAGGAATCACCTCAATATTTGCAACGCATTCCTAAAAGCCGTGCAGTAAAAAGTGTGATGCTGATAGCCCCAGTCAGGTTTCCTGCCTTAGAGCCAGTTCATTGGGAAGGAGGATGGATCTATCCCCACCGCACATCACAGCAGAGTGTTTAGACCAGGAATACAAACCTAGCTGTCAGGAGCAATTCTGTGATTGCTCCATCGCAGCCCTGGCTGGCGCAGAGCTCCAGGACCCACATGCTGTGGAGGGAGATTAGGAGCACGTGCTCTGCTGGGGTCAATGAAATCCTGTCCTCCTGTTTGGTTCGGAGTAGATTTGCAATTTTGAAGTTTCTCAGGGTAGCTCAGCTGAAACTACCTAGTTTGCATGTAATTTCAGCACTCCAAATTACCATAAATTTGCAAGAAGTTGTTTTCAGGTTCATTAATAATGGATGGATGGCTATACCATCAGAGTGCTTGCTCTGAGCTTCCAAAGGGATCAGGGTGAGCGGCACTGAGGAAACTTCTTGGAGTACTTAAATGCTTGGGGTATGAAACTCTAATAAACCTCCAAAAAGCCAGGAAATTTGGAATGAAGGCTGAAACTCCATACCTAGTGCACCCTACTGGGTCTTTGTATTTCAGAACACGTTACGTTTGTTCGCTGAAATATCTCCAGTATGGAACTCTTTAGGGTGGAGTTTCACCTTTAACTCTAAATTTCCTGGCATGTGTGAGTCTGAAGTGCACGCTTAACTTTTCCCCAGTGCTGTTTTTCATTTTTAATTTCCTTTCTCTTTTAAAGGAGGGACCCTGCTAGAAGGACCCCTACTAAAAAGGGACCCCACTGAAACCAAAATTAGAAGGTTTGGCCTAATTTGATCTTTCTGAAATTCTTCAGGAGAACCAGCTTCAGCAATTATGTTTTCCTACTGTTGTTTGACCCTTGTGGCCAATCCACTCCAGTGAAAAAGATCAATAAAATCCACACCCTGCAGACCAATTATTTTAGAAGGTACCCAGATGTCTGAGTAGTATATAAGAAACCTTGGGAACCTAGAACACCTCCTGTAAATTGCAGTTAAAGGTCTGGCCATGGCCATTGACAGGGGTGAGCTGCTTGTTGGGAAATGCACTATTTCCATTAATTCAGTCATTGCAGGAGCAGCCCGTGTTTGCTGTTGACACTTGTTGGGTTACATCAGTGATGGTAAAAGAGTGGAAACAGCAGTGGTTTGGAATGGGAGCAGTGGCAATTACCTGCAATGCTTTTAAAAATAATTTTGGCCCTAGATGTTGAAAAGATGTGTCATCGCTGATTTGTGTGAGGGCAGCTTCAGCAGGCTTGAGTTACAAGGCTTAGGAGAATAAAATTCTTTCTACTGCCTCAAAATGCATCTTTGGAGCGACACTGTCTGTAGATAATACAGAATAAATTTGCTTCTCGTGCTATAACCTTGTTGTGTCAATAAATTGAGAGCTTCAGTGAGAAGCTGTGGCAGTCAGTGTTCCCAGCTCAAGACTCTCTTGATTTTTCAAATCACTCCCATCAGCTTTGCGTTATCTTAGTGAGATGTCTATGGGGAAATTGGAAAAGTGCTGAAGTGATGAGGCATTGGGCTGGTGAGTTCCTTTGGCCTCAGGCCAGGTGTGATGGGAGAGTGGAGAGCCCCAGCCTGGCTCCCCTTCCCTTCCTTTCCCAACTCATCCTTGGGATGGCTGTGGCATTGCGCACTTTGCATGGATAACCCTGAAACTCAGCAGTTCTTGAGGATTTTCAAGAACTTTAGTTCATGCAAATGAAAATTCAAGTTTAAATCTGGGACAATTCCTGCCACAGGGAGTCAGGTCCTTTGTCACCCAGCAGCTGCTCCGCACTGGGACTGGTGCCCGGCAGCAGCAGAGAGGAGGAGCGATTCCCCCTGTCCTTTGAGAGGAGTATTTCTCATTCCAACACACAAAAGCACTTTGCCACTTCACCAGGAGATGATTCCTCTCCTTTCACCCTCTCCAGTATGGCCCCATCACCATCCTTGTGTTGTATTTCCAGCCTCGACTTTGTAATACAGATCACAGCTGGTTGGTTTGAGTTTCCCCTGAGTTACCCAGGATGCTGCTGAAAGCGCAGGAAGAGCAGAAATGCTTTAATCAGTTAAATCAATCAAACCAAAAAAAAAAAAGGTAGACTAGACCTTAAAATTTACCCTGTGACCTTTGCTACTCGCTGCGATGACGTCTTTGTCCTATTTCTTTAAGTGCAGGATTTTATTGGGACTTGGCAGAAGGGTGAAGCAAGGAAGACACGGGAGGGGGTTTGCTGAGTTAAAAAAGGAAAAAAAGAAAATGTCAGTGAGAAAATGGAAATACCCTGATGTTCTCCAGCCTAGTGCTGGAGCCAGCCTCTCTCTGCCTCTCGCAGGGAAGGGGCTCCTTTTCCATTCGCTTTCCTTGGCCATATTTAATCGGTTTGCTCTGACCTGGAGCCAAGAGAGGGCTTTGCTGTGTGATGCCGGGTCCTGCGTGTGTTCAGGCAGCCACAGCTGCTCCCTAGCAAGGGCTGGCTTTGGACTACTGAGGAATTTTTTTATAGCCACAGAGGGCAACTATTAATAGATGAGATTTACCAAAACACAGAGCTCCGCAGCGTGGCGTGCAGGGGAAGAGGGAAACCTGTGGGATTTATGTCAGGAAAATTCCATGTCGGAGTGATGCTGGAAGATGCAGTAAAAAATGAACATGCCAAGAAGGGGATTTAATCTGTTACTTGGGCCATGCCAGCATTTCTCCTCCATTAAGGATCTGCCCCGTCACATGAAACATGTTGCTGAATTATTTCTTCTGCATTAAACAGCACAAAGCGTACAAGAGGCAGGATGAAGATAAGACACATAGACATGAAATACCAGCTTTTCTGAGATGTGATAAAATACCAAAAGGAAGCAGAGGCATTCCTGACCCTGAAGACACTTCATTTTGATCAGACGTGGGATTAGGGGTAAAATGTGAAGAATTCCACGTTGTGTGAATGGAAGGAGCTGATCAGGAGTTTGCCTTTCTGTTTATTGATCCATTTCTAATTTCCATGATATGAATGAGACTGGTGACCTTGCCAGACTCACAAATTATATTCATGTATGGCAGATGACAGGTTTGGGAGCACTGAGCAGAAAGGAGTGAGGCAATGAAAGCTGCTTTTGAAGTCAGAACTCAGACATTGATTAAATATCATAAAATCCAGATGATATCAATTAATAGGCCCATCACTGTAATCATCTGCACATTTTTTGTGCACCTTCCAAAGGCACAATGGGGAGTTACATTCCCAGGCTAAGAAAAGATCCATGGCTATATAGGGAGTGTGGATACCAAAATCCCCTTTACACTTTCAAAAGCTTTGCTTTAGGTTGCTTTGTGTTCCCTTAATTACTTAATTTGGGTTTTTTAATTGAAAAAGAGACAGGGAGAGATTAACTGGTGATAAATTTCAAATAGAGAAATGTGCTGCACTCATTTCGCCAGTGTGGGTAGACATCAGAAAAGCCAGAGCTTAGTTTGGTTCACGTGAGTGTGAGAGAGAATGGAAATATTTCCAAACTATCTGAACTGCTTAGGTTTGCACAACTGTCTGAGAGCAATTACAAAACAACATTTTTCTGTGATCTCCTGTTTTCCACAGGCTTGATGATGCCCTGTTCCTGTCCTCAATCCCAGAAAATGGATCTGGAGGCAAACACAGGCATGCCTGAGAAATAGTCATAATTGCATAAACTTTTATTATTCAAAACACCTGAATATGTTTGGGCTTGGCACTTCTGGTAAAGGGGTTTTGTTTTGCCTTCGTGGTGATTCCTCCCGAAATGTGTGTCCCTGTTCCTGCACTGAGGGCTGAGGATGAGCACTGGCGATCCAGAGTTGTTGCTCAGTTCCTTAGGGAACGGTTCCTGCCATCTGCTCGCTGCAGGTAGAGACATGATAGAGAGAATTAAATCTGAAAGTCTTTATAATTTCTGGGAAAAAATATAGATCCTTCCACTAGGATTCAGAGCTCCAAGATTAGAGCCTTGAAACAGGAATCTAAATTCATTCACAGTTTGCATCAGGCTTCCCCATCACGCTGTGTTCCTTGACAATCAATCAACATTTCCTATTTTTAAGTACACAACGTTGTTCCAGATGGATGTTATGCTTTCTGTCTGGACTGAGCTGCATATCCCAAACTCTTTGAAGTCCCCAGAAAGACTGAACTCCCAAAGATCTTGGTCTTTGGCTTGGGTCTCCCCAGCCAGAGCACAAGTGAGGCTGGGAGCCTTCCTTAGATGAAGGGCGATAGCTCAGCGGAGAGCTCCTACGGAGCAGAGCTGCACTGGAGTGAGAAGGAGCAATGTTCTGGGTAAGGATTGATGGCAGCAGTTCACAGCGTTATGAAAATCGCTTCCCTTTTGCCTCCAGCATTTTTACCACGACTGTGTCGGTGCCAAAACCCAGCACACACTCACTAATTCCTCCAGAATTGATCAGTCATGATAAACTTCCAAGCACAGAGGAAAATGCTTCCCTCAGACACATCAGAGTGTTTCTCCCAGTTTGCCTGGAGAAATCTGCACCGTTTGATTTCCCTCCCTGCATCCAATTTGATTCAGAAAAAAGCTGGAAGTTCCTGGCTCCCTCCTCATACACTCAGAATTCTTCTGACAGACTTACTCCCGGGGACAGATTTATTCTCGTGTCGGTGCTATAAAATGTCCTTTTTATAAAAGGTGATCAGATGCTGGAATGAGCTGCCCAGGGACATTTTGGAGTCACCGTTCCTGGAGGTGTTTAAGGAAAGCCTGAACGTGGCATTTAGGGTCATGGTGCGGTTGACAAGGTGGTGTTGGGTCATAGGTTGGACTTGGTGATCTCAGAGGTCTTTTCCAACTTCATTGACTCTGTGATTTTATCTTAATTCAGGCTCAAACCTTTAACTATTCTCATCTTGATCAGACAGAAATTTCTTTTTATATCCTCCTGGGAAAGATACCTGAAGCATTTCCAGGTTTTGATCTATAAACCCATCATGAGGAGATAGCCCAGTAGTGCTTCCAGGATGCCTTCTCTTCCCCCACAGCTGACTAAGGCAGGATGTCAGGTTTTGCGAAGGGCTTGAGCTGGCTCAGAGTTGTGGAAGTGAGGGAATTCAGAACAGTCCCCCTTTGGCAGGGAGCTGCAAGACATTTCCTGCTAACAAAGGCTTTGTGAGGATGGGTTTGTGTAACTTGGGGTCTGCGTGGCGGGACAAAAATGACAACCTGCAGTTTTTGCTGGGTCCTTTGCAGGGTTGGTTTTGTAGTCATCGAGATCTTAAGTGCTGTAGAAGTGGTTAGTGACACATTGCCAGTAAATTACAGGAGCAGGGCAGAACAAAAGCTGATGTGTGGTTGAGATGAGCAAATACAGCGGCAGAGAGTGCAAATTTATGGGGAAATTAAACTGCATGGCCTGTCCAGAGGAGTTGTGCTAAGGGCAAAAGTTGATCAAGAAATTTGCCATAATGGAAAACTGGAGTTTTCCCTGTCCTGTGCTATCATTTGGCAGCGGAGAACAGATCTTTGCATTCTCACAGCCCTCTGCGAGAGGTCTGGGTTTGATTCAAGTGGATCCACAGGCTCGTGGTGCCAAAACAGGCAATTTCTGCACTCGTGTCTGAAGGCCAAATGTATGGGTATGATTTCCTCGAGTTTACAGTTACACGCTGGATCAGAGCTGTGCGTTTCATAAGCTGCCAGTCCAATTTAGCAGGGTCTGGGGAAACGCGTCCCCCAGGGAACGCTCACAATCAGCCCTGTGTTCTGGGCTGATGGTGCCTGGGTTCTGGTCCCCACGTTAGCAGATCCATATGTGAGGAAATCCAAACCTCCTTCCACCCAGCTCATGACCTGGCCATTGGCTCTGTCTGCTGCCCACCACTGATTTTCTACTGGATAAATCCTCCAGTTCGGGAACTGTCCACTCTGGGAAGCACAGCTGAACCACAGGGGTCTGTGCAGGAGCTGTGGGTCCTGCAGAGATTTAAAAACCAGAAATTCTGAAAGTTCTTGAGTGTTTGGAAAAGGCAGATTTACATCTTTCCTCCTGCCTCTTGTGTCGGGCTCAGCCCAGGGAAATGAGGGGCAGGGATTCAATGCCGAGGAGTTCCTGAGGTTTGTGAGGGCTCTTGCTTCCCAACACCCTCCCTGGCAAAGGTATGATCTCCTGCACCCCTCTCCTGCTCTTTTACTCATTTCTTTCTGCTTTCCTAGAGAGCAAGAGAAGAAATTTGAAAAAAGAGAAATAGTTGGCTTTAGGAAATACAGTGTCCACAATATTTTCTTTTTGCAACTCTGAACTACTTTCACTGCAGGTGTGTTGTTGTTTCTGCCAGATCACCTGGCAATTTACTGTGGATTCCGGGAACTTCAAAGCTAAATGTTCTCCTGTAAAATTTCTGTTTCAGCAACTGACATTTTCTATTTCCCTGTAATCTTGTCATGGCTGGGAAAGAACAGGAGTAACCAGCTTTCGTAAGTCTCGTAATATTTAGTAGTCCTTTGCATCTGACTACTCAATTTTTTTTTTCCTTAAAAAGTGTGTTCAAGGTTTCACAGCTGAAGATAAAGATTTATTGTTATGATCCATCAATATTCCCTGGAAAAACTCCCTAGAAACCAAATAAAGGGAAACATCATTCCTTTGTTGTGACAGGGAGAAAAAAAAAACCTCATGAACTTTGAAAATGAGAGGCTTCTGCTGCCAGGACACTTGGTTTCTTTGAACTGAAGCCTCCATCACTAGACTGGGCTCTTTGTGATCTCACTTGGGTGTCTCCTACACTTTTCTGCAGAAGATGAAACAAAAGGAAATTTCAATCTCATTTGAATCAGATTTCCATTTCTTCCTCAGAAAAGAGGAGCACTGGGATTACCCTAACTATTGAGGATCTGCCCACTGCAGCAGGACCAGCTTCATGCACAGCCCTGCCAGGAGGTTAAGAGAGGAGATTTGGAAGTCCATGAGTTGTAGAAATGAAAACAGAAAAGAAGCGGCATCTCCAAAGCAAAAGGGATGTTTTGCAAGCCGCATATTTGCAGTGGTTATTTTGGCCCATCAACTCCAGAAGGATCTGCAATAAACATGCTAGGTCCTTTGTGATTTTATGTGATTTTATTTTATTTTTTTGTTGATGTCGGCCCGATTCCAAGTCGCTCTTCATTCCAATCTCAATGTATATCTCCCTTTGTGGCACGGGTTTTATGTGCAGGGAGGATTAGTGTCAAAAAGTGAGATGAAAGGAGCGAAGAATTTGATCTTGCTCCTTTTTCACCCTGCATTTTTTGCTGCGTGTTAATCAGGGGAGATGCTGGAGGATCAGCCCCTAACAATGCCACCAGCACCAGCAGGGACAGAGTCACGTGTCCCCTCCTGCAGGAGCAGCAATTGCCCTGTGAGCACCCCCTGGCCACAGTGCTCCCACCCTGACCTGTGCACGGCTTCCTAAAATCCCAAATATTCCCACACAGGATACCCCGGAGCCCACCCGGATCGTGACCCATCCCACCCACAAAAGGTTCCTTCTGCAAGGGCACGGGGAGCCCAGGGCAGGGCTGTGTCCATGGGGTCCCCTGCTTTCCTGGGCTCTCCTGAGGGGACACAAAGCATTTCCCGGTGTTCCAGAAGTGCCAAACCAAGGTCACTCCAGCTGTGACTCCGATGGATGCCACCAGCAAGGCTCCAGTTTGGGCAGGCTGCAAATGTGCCCTCAAGGCTGACCCAGGGTGGAGATGAGGAAGACGGGCTGGAGTTGAGTGTCAGCATTAGGAATTTTTAACAAACATGAATGTAGAAGTTGCTCTGAGTTAGTCTCATAATGAAAGAAAAATCTGTGTTAAAGTCAGAAGTTTCCTCTTGATCTCTGCCTTACAGAGGCTCTACCTGACTGTTGCCCCTGTACAAGGGAGTTGTGACAGGCTGCATTCCTCTTCTCTGGTGTTTTCATCAAAAAATCAGATTTTTCCTGGTGACTGAACCCAGAATGTCCCTTGAGCTGTTTTGCAGTGTTGTTGTGCCCATATCTGTCGGTTGTTCTTGGGATGAGAGGTGGTAAATGCCCAATATGAGAACAGTGGCTGCTCCCTCATTGAAAGCAGAGCTTGGTTCCACAGGAATATCTGTTTATGAAGTTAATGTGCTGCCTTGTCTGCAGGAATGGTGAAACTGAGGCATTCAGGAAGGACCAGCTGATTGTAGGGAGCGCTGATGTTCCGTCTGTGGAGCACCAGACCTTCAGGACTTTTCTGGAGATTGTAAAATAGAAGCCAAAGATTGTAAAATATGAGTGAAGGCTTGTAAAATATGACTAGTGGCCACCAGCAGAAAACTTCAAGGATCTGCAACACAGGACACCACTTATTTAAAAGAAAGATGATCCACATTATCAGGGAATGCAGGCTCAAGGGATAGAGGAGCTAATCCTCGCTGTCAGTTTTCCCATTCAGAAGACAAGGAAAAATATTCTGTTTGCCTATTTCATGACTTCTTCACTCACGGTGAAATTTCTCGAGGGGAGGCCCAGCACAAGGGGTTTTGTCCTTCTTCAGCATCACTTCAGTAGGTGGACGGGGTTTGGAGCAGTGCAGGGCTGGTGTCAGGGCTTTGACCAGAAAGGAATTTCTCTCTCCATGTTTAGGAAGCTTTCGGAGGCCCAGAGGGGAAGCAGCGTGCAAGTGCCAAGCAGTGCAACTCATAGTTAAAATAAAATTTATACACCTTCCTCTAGGGGTTTAAATTCTCCCATGTCCACGAGTGAGGTTGGCTGCAGCCAGGAGAGGTTTTCATGACATGGCAAAGGAAATGTGTTTTATCAGAACAGGTTCCTGAAAATATCCTTACGCCCCTTCTCTCTTTATGGTTTGACTTTTCTCCTTGTTACAATGGTTCAGGCTGGAGAGTCTGGAAAAACATCAGGGTAACCAGGGCAGAGGGAATATCAGATGGAGATGAGGGATAGATAAGAGGCAAATTACAGTACATTTCTCATGGGTCATTTGGCTCTAGTCTTGAAAAGAAGAGAAAAAAACCCCCGAAGTAGTAAAAGAAAGAAAAAGAGACAATCAAAACAAATAAACCTGCCAGTGTTGCTGATTTCAAAGGCCTGTGAAATGTGCATGTATGCTTCATAATGCTTTGCTGTTTGAAATGAAATGTTCCGTCCTTTAATCCTACTCACTGTCTCAGAAGTTAATTGTACAGTAAGATCACAATTCCCTCTGCCAAGGCTTTCCCTTTGTTTTCTTTTTTTTCTCCCTGCAAGCTGGCCAGCCAGCGTATCTTTCCCTCGTTCTGTGCAGTTGGTGATTTTCTGCAGTACATTATGGAGTTCTGTGCAGCTTAATAATTTTTTATGGTCATGCAAGGAAATGGGGCTTTTCAGTTCTTGCTGCTCCAGGGAACTCCGAGTTGCTCCACTCTTGGACCCTGCAAAGCAGAGGGCTCAGTGATCAGATATTTATGGTCTGTGGCACTGCGACACTTTCTAAACCTGTGTAAAGCTTATCTAAAGGTGGGCTGTGAGAGCTGGGTAGTAAAGCCTGCGAGGATAAAGAGAGAGAAGGAGCAAATAACATTGTGTACATGAACAGCCACCCCAAATTTTTGCCCAGATCTCAGACAAGAACATGTTTGACATTTGAAAATTTTTGCATCATCTCTTTTCTCCCCGAGCCTCTTCTCTTTCTTATCCTGGCCAGAACCAGCAGCAAAAGCACCGGGGGAAAAAAAAAAAAAGAGGAAAAAAAATCTGTTTCCACTGTACTTCTGAATCTGAGCCCAGGTTTGTGAAGGATTTGGCAAGGGTTTACAAACCTTTGAGAGAATCCGTGTGGAGATCTGAGGAAAGCCGCCTCCCTCCTTCAAAAAGCAAGTTACCTTGGCCAGAAATGGGGCAAAAATTGGTCATTTCAGCTGAGGTTTCCTTTGATATTTTGGATTTGAACCTGAAACTGCACTTTGACAATCAAATTTTGCTTGGACTCTAGATTTACACTGGAGCAGATAGATCAGTGTTGATGTTTGTGTGCAGCCCAGGGGCTGGCTCAGAGCGCAGGCTCACATCACCAAACCAAGAAAGGACCCAGCACAAAGTCTGGAGTGGTCCAGGCATCAAATTTATTCCAACCTGTTGCTGTGGTTCAGCCTGTTGAGCAGATACTGCATTTACAACATCCAGGAGTTAAGTGATTGCACGAAATGAAGCTGTATCGTTTCTTGGAAGTCTTTTATGAGAAAGTTGGGGAGGGCTGAGCACAGATGCACCCTTGGGGCTCTAAGATGATAAAAGTGATTTTAGAACTTAATAGTAAATAATTTCCTTTATGTATCACATGGTTTTTTGCCTCTCAGTCCTGTAGTTTTTAGTCCTATCGATTATTGTTCCAGTAGAAATTTCTGTATTTCTAGGACTGTCCTGCTGAAAAGCCTGGGTTTCAAAGCGAATGGAATGAAATTGATAACCTGACAATTGTAAAAATTCTCTCCTTTCAAGCAAGGAGGTGCTCTCAGTCTCTGCTGCAGGATAAAGAAAAACCAGCCCCAAGGGATTCCCATATTTTGTACAGTAAAGCTCCTGTTTTCTTTCTATAATTATTTTTGCATATTTTTATAATTGGGTGAGTAAAGCCTGAGTCACTATCCGAGTGGTAGAATTAATTCAGTTTGGAAAAGGGAAACCTGGGATCAATGAACACCCAGAGTTTTATAGCCATGTGGGCTTTTATTTTGCATTATTTTTTGCTTAGGGGTCAATCTTAAGTGGAAAACCTGTGAGTGCTGTAAAAACCCCTGGTTCAGCTTGAACAGGCTCACCTGAGCGCATTAACAGTGTCACGAGAGCGACACAGGGTTCAGCAGGGGCTGCAAACCTACCCAAGGAGCTGGATTTCTATTTGAACAATTATCCTAAGTGGCTTTTCTTGGATCCTTATCGTTATTCTATTTTTTTTGCCAAAACATTTCTCCTCTCTTGTAACGGGAGATCAGATTTGGGGCCTGGAGAGGACATTTTGCTACAGCAGATAAACCGAAATCCTTCCAGAGCTGCCAAGCCTGCATGTGCTGACAGTGCTCACAATTTATGCCTGTGGACATGACCTAGCGCCTGCCTGCTTTGGATGTGGCTGGAATTACAGCTACACCCTTGGATTTCAGTGTGAACACAGGCAGGGAGCTGGATCTAAACCGGGACCCGAAGCCTCTCACTTGTAGCACTCTGGTTCTGCTCTGCTTCAGGCTCTGTCCCAATCACTGAAAGATTTATACCTTTATCAATAAATTATCGTGACTTTTACTACGCTCGCACTGGTGTCTTAACACTGAACTCAGTGTAGATGAGGCACGCTTCCTGCTGCACGTGATTTATGGCAATCTGTCTGAAATGAGGAGCAAAATTGAATTTGCCAGCAAAGGCAAATCTTTAACAGCAGGTCAGACACAAATTTTATTGCACGGCCACTGCTGAAGAGGGTTTGTAGATTGTCTTTTTTTTATATACAGGTTTTTTTATAGACCTGTAACACTTTAGGCTTTAAAAAAAAAAAAAAAAGAAATATTTAGAGGTCTGAAATCTCTACTGTGTCTTTGTGTCAGGTTGGAGGTGACAGACAGGACAAACGTAGCAGTTGCATGGCACTGATAAACTCTCAGCTTGAGGGCTGAATCCCCTTTTGATGACCAGCCTTTGGGAAAGATGTGGAGAGTGCAGATAAGAGAGTCAGAAACAAGCAGAGGTCTTAAAAGCAGCGAGAAAGGCTGAGGAAACAAGGTGGTTTTAGCCCAAAAATGAAATGGTGTACAGGAGATGTAAGAGGCTTTCAAACAAGGAAGAGGTTTGGTAAAGCAGAAGGGAATCCAATCCTGTCGGTGGGGAATGGCACAAATAAAGAAAAAAAAAAAAATCTAGGTAGACTTACAGAAAAAAACCTTTCTGGCTGTAAAGGAATTGAAACGAGGGCTGCAGGTTACTGGGACAGTGACAAGAGTCCCTGTCATGTGTGGTTTTAAGTGAGCTAAATAAAAATCTGCTTGGTGACACAGAAAGATGCCCCAGCTCTGGGGTGAAGGGCTGGCAGCCGCGCTCTCTGGACATCCTTTCTAGACTCGTTTTTCTGTGACCCTGCGACAGAGGGCAAAAGGCAGCTCACACGCTGGCATCAGCCCTGCCTCTCCAAAAGGAGAGTGAGCTGTCTCACCGCCCCGGACTGAGAAATCACAAGGGGAAAAGACAAATTACAGCTGTGCACATCTGCCAAATGGCCCCATTTCAAGGTCAGCTTTCAGCGCTGTTGCAGTCGTGTCTCTTGCCATTCTCTTCAGGAAGAACATCCTTTATCTCAAAACTGTTCTTGCTCCTCACTGCAGATATTGAGAATCTCTGGGTGGACACTGCACCCTGAAACCTCGGGCTCTCTGTGGGGGTTGGACAGCCAGGACAGACGCCTGGTGGGTGCCTGTCCACACAGGGACTGCTGTGGTCATTGCTGCTCCACTGAACCCTGGGGCCAGCATGGGACCTGGAGGGACACAGGGAACACACAGAGATCTGTCAGCCACACCATGTTGGGAATCACACCTGGCTCTCTCACAGGCTGCTGGAGAGTGTTCCAGGGCTGTCCAAAAAAACCTAACTTTCTCTTTATCTAAACTGTGCACTGTGGTCTAGGCTGGGCTGACAGTTCTGAGCGTGGAAACAAGGAGTCTTGGGAAGAGAGATTCACTGGGTCCCTGTGATTCCGGCAGATTTACTCTGTCCTGCTGTGTGCTGGGAAAGGATAGGACACTGTGTGTCAGTATTGAAAATGGAGATATTTTGAGGTTGGCTTCCCAATTCAGAAGATGCGCTTGGTTTTGGTTGGTGGTGGTTTGGTTTCTTTTCAGGATGAAATGTGGTGCCATCTATTCCTAACAAACTCACCAGGCAGTGAGCAGACAGCAAAGTTCCTCCTCTGTGTTTGGGTGGGATCTTGCCAATGCTCCCTTAAGTACCCTGTTGGTTTTCTTGCTATAAAGTGACACTTGTCTTTGAAGGGAAAAAAAAAATCCCAGAACTAAGTCAAATAGAGAATAACTGGGAGCAAACAGTAAGACACATTTCCTAACAATAAGGGCTGGAAGACTCTGTGTTCCTTTCAAAAAGAACCAGGAGTGCAAGAGGCTGCAGCCCAGCCACATCAGGGAAACTTGGGGAAATGCCTCCTTGACTTGGAAGAAAACAAGGAGGAGGAGTTGCCAGAACTGCTCAACTCTAGTCACCAAAACCAGATTTAATATGATTAAACCTGGTATCAGCTGAGTCGAAGAGCCATTGCCAAATGTGTTTGGGGCTCAGAGGTTTGTGGCTGTGGAGCTGAGGTCCAGCACAGGGAGCTCCTCGCAGTGGCCTCCACAGACAGGTCGGGCTAGTGGCCAAGGGCTTCACCTCATCACTTGGGGACGAGTCCCAGCCCAAAGGGACAGCAAAGGGGTTTAACAGATGAGACAGGCACGGGGATAATGGCTGGGTGCCTGATGGGGTGGGCTGTGTGATGGTAGGGCTGCCAAGAGACACTGCTGGGTGAGCTAAAACTCCATTTGACTAAAACTGGAGCACTGTATGGGATCCATATCTCTGATCGAGGGCTGGGGCTCACTGAGTGAGGGTGAGCTGCTACACAGAACAGTTTCAGAGGGCTCTCTACACTGCAGCGGAGGGAAAAAGCCAACGAAAACTGTGCATTGAGCAAAGAAGTCGATGAAAAGACCTGGGTGGGAATGTGAGCATTGCCTGATATGATTTGATGTCCCAAATGGCCTTAAACAGCCCATAGAATTTCTATGTCTAAAACAGATCCCAGCAAAGGAGACCTTTTATGATGCACTAATAGGCTCATTAGGCTTTCTTCAGCGAGGCACGCTCGCAGGATCGTATGTTTTTTCCATTACAGGAATTACACATGTTTTGTTGTGCTTGGGGTTTTGTTTTGTTTTCCACACAGACTTGCCCTGACAGTTCCCCCATTCAGGTTTATATTGGAGGTACCATCTCGAGCCAATGAATTTTATGAAATATGTTGCTGGCACTCACAGAGAGATGCATAAAGGAAATATTCTAATGACAGTTGGAAAGGCTTTGATCCCTTTCCAAGACTGCACTCATGTCTTTGAAATGCGAGTTTGGCAGTGCTGGAAAGGCTGGGCTCTCTGGCTCTCTCTGGCACGAGCCCATGTGACAGACATAATGTCCTCTATCAGGGGACCCACATAACCTTGAGAAGTGTAAGCAGCGCTCGCAGATTGCGCTGGGTCTGATTGTCTGGGCTGATAACGAAGCAGGGGGGAGTCAGCCTAGTCCAAAGAAAAACCTGAAAGCTGTTTTGACCTGGTAACTGTTGGGTCTGCTGCCTGCGGCTACGAAGTTGGACATGAACTGCAAAAGTAGTTAATTTATGCCTCCTTGAGTGTAGGAATGTGGCAATGATGGATAGGGATGGGAGGTTATTAGAAACATGGGGAGGAAGGAGAGGATGGAATTCCAGCTCGGGGTTTTATCTCTTACACACGCACACGCTGGCTCCTCACGTCCCCTTGTTGCCTCAGGTGTGTGCGATGGGCAAGCCCTGCCTGGCACACTCGCACCACTGCTCCTGCACGCTCACCCAGGCACACCTCACACGCTGCCCAGGGCTCTGCCTGAGCTCAGGGTGTGTTTACGTGCTGCGGGTTGCTGGCTGTTCCCATGAAGGAGTTTGCATTTGCTGCCTTCCAAACATGATCGACTCACACCTACACCCGGGCAGATCCTCTGCTGAAAATCCTCTTGGCATTTTGTTCTTCCACCGCTGGATACATTCTGCTCACTCACAGCCTTCCCCTGGCTAGCAAAGAAAAGCGGTCAGAGAAATACCATCAACCGAAGTCCGAAGGACTTAGCGGGGTGGATTTACATAAGGCATGAGTCCAGTCTCAGTAAAGCACTGACATCACTGGCCAGTTGGTTAAATGCTGTCTGCTCTGGATGTTTTCCGCAGTAATAATCCATGTAGCCCTGGATGTTGGAGCACATGGGCTGTATGGCAGAGAAAGAGCGACTGTGGCCATGCACTGAGGAGATAAATGAGGATTGGATTGTGTAAACAACAGGCAAAGAGACAGCTGAGAATAAAGAAATATTAGTTTAGATTATTTGAAACCGTAAGAGAAGAGGAAGGATAAAAATGGTAATCTCAGGAGAGGAGTTGGATTAGAGCTGCTCCTACAGGGATTTGCATGTGCATAACGCATCTGCACATGATCCAGAGTCAACAGCCGCCGTCTCAGCCCGGGCAGCAGGACCTTCCTTCCCGCTGAGATACAAACACATAAACATTGTTCTAATCACACTCCGTGCTTCTGTTTCGGCCCCTCTCTCTTGCATGAAGCTCACATCACTCCCGCAGTCTCTCTCACACTTTTGCTCGCTGTCAGTGGTGCTGCCGTAGGTGCGGGTGCGCACTGTCCCCTCCCCAGGTACACATTGTCCCCTCCCTGGTGTCACAGCCCCGTCACGCATTCCCCCAGCACTTTCACACTGGCATTTGGAAATGTACATCTGCTCTCACATGGAATTTCAAACTATTGCTCGTGGATGTGTCTCAGTAGGACCCCATGCCTGGAAAAGAGGTTTTCTAAAGCACAAAGAAGATCTTGGGAGTGGATTGTGCAGCGCCTCAGAGCCTTGTGCAGATCCAGGCAGGACGAGCTCGAGGAGCTAAGGGGAAGGTCTGTGTATTTTCCATGGACGTGTTGGGGACACTGGAGAGATGAGAAATGTGTAAAGGGTCACAGTGCTGATCTGTCCTTCAGGATGTCATCCCCATTTCATTGGAAGATAAACACTGTATGGAATGGAAACATCCCCTTCCAGCGGTGTCCCCAAAGAGCACATCTTCCTCCATGAGTCAGCCAGGGCCTGGGGACACCCAGCCATGATCTATTTTGGAGGCAATGACTTCAGCAAGTGGCAGGGGAAGCTATAGTGGAAATATGAATGTGTTTTCCATTTGGGAGTCCTCTGGGGAAGGACAAAAAGATCTTGGTGCTGAGCCAACTGCCCTATTTTTTCTTCACCTTTCTGGGAGCAAAAGCCTTGCAAAGTATGCAGGGAACCCTTCTCGGAGCTTGGGAGGGTGTGTGGTTCGGGAGAGCAACATGAGCCTTCCACACATCCATTGGCAGACATGAAGGGGGACTCCAGGGAGCAGGAATCACCCTGCTCCAGACCATCATGGTGTCCTTTCCTCACAGCCTTTGAACGTGCTCGGCTCAGCGTGATTGCTCTCTCTGGGGTCTCCACCTGTCAAGTGAAGACACTACAACTTCCCTCTTCTAGGCTTCTCTTACCACAACACTTCATATATCAAAAGCCACAGTGAGCTGGAAACAGAGCACCAATGGGTTTAATCTCACATTTTGTTTTCTCCAGCTTTGCTGTGAGTTAGAGCAGTGCAAGCAGTGTGGCACCATGGTATGTGCACTGGCAAGGAGCTCCTGTCTTCCTCTGATAGAAAATCTCCTCCTTTAAAGGAGCAGAAAGGGCCTCCAACAGCCATCAAGCTCAAAGCATTGCCTTAGCTTGCACGCAAACAGATTGCTCTGTAATTCCCAGGCATCCCAAAAGCCCAGGAGAAATGCTGCTCACCCTGGGAGGACCTGTGGAGCTGTGGGTATTTATGCCATGGTATGGCACCGCTCCTGCAGACAGCTCTTGCAAGGAAACCTCTTGGCACAACTTTTCCTGTTGGAAACAGCAGTTCCCAACCAGCCGTGGGCTGTCAGGGTCACACCACGGGGGTCTCAGCACAAGTGACTGCCACTGGTGCTGAAGGAGTGACTCTGTGAGCCGGTGTCAGTTGTGGTGCCAGCCTGAGGATGTGAAACTCGTTATTGTGAAGGAAAATTAGAGGCAACAACAACAAACAGCTCAGGGGAAATGTGCGAGCTAACTGCTGGTGTGAAAAGATTTACTGACCATAATACTTGGTTAATTGCATTCATAATAAATAGATTCCTATACTTATCTTGAGAATGTGGACTGCTTTATGTATTTACCTTGGATTTTGTGGCCTTAGTTAATCAATGGCCTGAAGTTTTAGATGAGATTCACTAGGTGAATGCAAAGTAATCAAAGTTTGGGAGTGGGTTATTAAAACATTTCAGGTGATTGATATGCAGGATGTTATAAGACCTTTGCCTGGATTGCAGCACTTCTTCAAGTATTTTGTTGTTTTGTGTCACCTTCTGGAAAAAAAATGCTTTTCTTTTTCTACAGGGCATACTTAGATGTCAATGAACTTAAGAACATACTCAAACTGGATGGATCCACGCACCTCAACATCTTCTTTGCCAATTCCTCTGAGGAAGAGCTGGCTGGAGTGGCAACTTGGCCCTGGGACAAAGAAGCCTTGATGCATCTAGGTGAGTGATAAAGATGTTTCTTCTTTGCAAAGCATTCTTTTGAGGCACTAAGAAGGAAAGACAAATATGCGTTAAGCTCTGTTCTGATTTCTTATCATTCCTCTAATATATAGTCAGGGGAAAAAAAGTATTTCACGATTCCCAGATACTGGCTCACAACCAGGAAAATATTAGGTTATAAACCCAAAGCATATTATGGTATTTGTAGATGATGTCAAGCTGAAAGTATTTCACCTTTTCAGTGAAGCTACTTTACAGGGCATTCACTGCATGGGAGCAGATTGCAGAAGATTGGGGGATAGGTGTGGGGATGAGACAGAGGTGAATCTTTAACCTTAGCCTGTTACCTTCTGATCCTTAGCTCATTAGCAAGTATTCAATTAACTCACAGACTGTAACTCAAATCTGCTGCTGTTTTTCTCTACCACTGTGCAAAAGAGCAAACTGCTGAGGGATTGTGTTTCTAATGCTCATTTGAGTGGAACTGGAAAGCGTTCACTACCCCGCAGATTGCCCGGCGTGTTTCATAACCAGCTTGCTGCCGGAACCCAGGGATGCAGACAAAGCTCTGCAGCCTCCCCAGTGACTCACTGCCACCTGCGGTGCCACCGGACCCGTGTTCCCTGCAAAATGTCAGATGAGCCTCAGAAGGTTCAGAAGGCACTGGCTGAGTCAGTATGAGCTTCTCCTAACTTCACAAACCTCCCTCGAACTGCAAACCCGGGCTGGTCATCTCCTCTGAGCAGGGGTTCTCGTAGGTTTTCCAGATATTTCTTCCTAGGCTGGAAGTGAAGTCCAGTTTCAGCCAAGTTAAATCTTTGTGACAGACTGTTTCAGCCAGTCTTTATATTACCCAACCCCACACTGAGCTAAATTTAAAAAAAGATATGGTGAATAAAACTTAAATGAGGAGAACAAGAAGTGTTTATCCTAAAACCTACAATGGAAGTTGAGACATAGCCATAAGTCAGGGGGGCTTTTCCATGGTCAAAAATACCCCAAAAAATGAGATGTTACCATGTCCTTATGGTCACCTGTCTCCACGGCAGAGAGAGGCTCCCTGGTCAGACCAGGCAGTTGGATCTGGCTGCCCTCCTTCAGTTTATGGAATGTTTTATTACAACATCGAGCTCTGCAGCTGCTCGGGAAGGAGTGTGAGCAAACCTCCCTTCCCAAGGAGCAGCACTGACACCCTGACACTCCTGCTGAGCTCAGCTGGGGCTGAAGCCGCTTCCACCCTGACGTGCCCAGCCCCATCTCTGTGGGCTGCACCCAAAGCACCCAAAGCAGAAGGTTCTGTAAATGCCCACCTGTGACCACTCCCCAAGGCAACTTCTGCCAAAAACAAAGAGAGATTTAACCCCAGCCCTGAGCAGCACCCACAGTGCTGTGGTTTCTGTTCCTTTGGGATGAGCAGCGTGGATTGCTGGTTGTGGATTTGATCCCTGTGTAGGCCTTTAGCTGAAGAGCTGCACTCGATGATTCCCATGTGTCCCTTCCCACCCAGAACATTCCGTGATTCCGGAAACATCACCCCAGTGACACTGCCCAGGTGGGATATGGCTGCAGAGTAGCTGCTCCTTCCCTAAACCAGGATTTTCACAGCTTCCCTGGGTGTTGCCATGGGAGGGAGCAGAGAACAAGGGGAAAGCTCCAGAGCACCAAGAAGAACCTTCTGCAGGAGGGCTGGGGCTCACCCAAAGCCCTGATGAGTTCTTCTGTCACTTCGTTAAGCTAATTGTCAGCCTCGTGCCTGAGCAAAACAATTTAAATTCAGCTCCTACAGAGCTCATTGACCAAAAAAAAAGATCTTGCAAGAAAAAAATAGACATTGGACAAGAGATTAAATTTGACTTGCCATAGAAAAAAGAGTAAAAAATAAATAAATAATGCTCATAATTTCCTGTCATAATAGCCCTCCCAGACCTGTGCTTGGTTTGTAAGAATTCATCTTTAATCTTTTTTACTCTCTTCTATAAATCCAATATGTACTTAATAAAAAATATGAAATATGTCCTGTGGTGCAGATCTAAAGGCTGGGATAGAGATTGTCTGGGTGAGGGAGTTTATCTTCTCTGTAAAACTGCAATTGATTTAGATTCTTGACAGCTATAAAAAATATAAATTTTCAACAACGGCAAAAATAAAATCTCCCCCTCCAGCTGCCTCAGGGTTCTCCGATGCCAGAACAATTTAACCAGCCTTTATTGAAGGCACATCCTGCTGAGGAATTTCACCAATATCCCTGCCACTGGGAAACAAACTCTGGAATTCTTTTTGGGGTAGAGAACCCCCAAAAATATGTCAGGGTGTAAATGGCTCCACCTGGGTAGAGACCAAGCACCAGAGGAATCAGACGGGGAGAGAGAGGAATTATGGGTTTCTTGTGGTGCTGCATACTGGTAGATCTGTGTATAATTAACTGGGAATGTGGAGAACTGCTGTAAGGAGCAGTTCAGTGCTGGGAAAAGGAGGGGCAGATGCTGCGTGGGGCATAACAGACAAGATGCTGCAGCGTGGTGGATTTTATTCACCTTCTTGTGTACGTTTTAAATTTTCTGTTCTTTTTTTTCTTAATATTCTGAGTGTAATTGTACATGCCCATGGGGCGCTCTCCACCCTGTGCACATTTTCACATGTGCCCCGGCTCGGAGGGAAGATCTGTTCTCTCCTGTTGTTTGTGTGTGTGTTCCTTCAGGACATGGAAAGTGCTCCTTCCTCTCCCTTCAGCACTGACACAGTTTCAACTGAAGTGCTGCATTTTGTGTTTTGGACACCATTCTTGGAGGAAACTGTGAGGGAATGGGGGAAATCAAAGCAGAGCCACAGTCAGGGAGGTCTAGGAAAAGGGTTGAGCTCCAAGGAAAGGCTGAAGGGATTGCGGTGATTCAGATGGAAGGGAGAGAGCCTGAAGTGGGGATGATGACAATCTCATAAAAGCTGATGAAAGGGGAGGAGAATCTTCTGTTCTTCATATCCGTGTGAGGAAGGACTTGAAGTCATGAACTTCAATTGCCAAAAAATCAATTCAGATTAGACGTGAGTTAAATCCTTGCAGCCGTGGGGATGCTGAGTGCTGACACTGATTGCTGGGGCAGCCATGTCGTCAGGGGTTGTGGAGAGGCAGCAGGCCAGGGCGTGTGAGGGATGGCAGAGACCTAATTGGTTCTGTGTTGTTTGAGAGTGGAATTTAGATGGCTTCTTAAGAACTTCATGGTCTTATTTTCCTCCAATTTCATGGTTGTTACAACCAAGTCTCCAGGCAGATGAGGATGAAGGGTCTATGGTGCATCAGAACCCGGTGAGCTCATCTTTCCTGCGCCAAAGCCACTGATAAAGTTCCTCCTGCCAAAACCTTTTTCTCTCCTCACTGTCACTAAATTATTAGAGTACCATGTCCAAGATTTATATTCCCACTATAACTTTTACAAGGCAGTTTCCTCTTCTCAGGCTGGGCAGGGCACAAAAAGAGTTTTAAATAAAAGCCCTGGAAAAGTTGAGATCAACAAGCTAAATAAAGAAAATATCAAGCATATCTTAAATACAAAGGTACGTCTAACTGAGCTAAAAATCTGGTTCATGTGATTAATTCAATGTCCTGGAAATCCTCACTAATTTGCCGTTTGCTTATTTACACATCCCTTAATTCATACAACAAAAAGCCACTGTTAGTTTTCTTTGAAAACATTTAACAATCATGCAGTTCTTTCAGCGTTATCACATTCTGGAATTTCATATTTTTTTGACACATTAGGCTTAATGCATATTCATTAGTGGCCTGTGCAGTTCCCATCAAGCCAGGCTTGTGGGAGCACATGAACAGTGTGTTTCTGACAGTTACTCCAAAGCTGCCTCCACGACACCCTGCAGAAACTGCTCCAGCCTTGGCTCTGCTCACTTTGCTTTGTCCAGCTCTTAATTTGCAAATACTGGTGCAACTTTCTGCAATTCTTAGGGTGTTTCAGAAGTTAATAGGCTTTTCTCACCTCTTTACCCCGTGGAATAATGGACTCAGAGTGTTCCAGGTATGTTTTGCTTGACTCTTGGTGTCAAATACGTTGCTTACACCTGTCTGGGCAAAGACAGGTTAAGCACATGAAATTATCTGAAATTGCATAGTGGGAAGTAATTTCATGCAGGATTTTCCTCTAAGTTAACAAAAAAACCCCAAATAGAGCTTATTCAGGTGAAAGACCAAGTTGAAAGACCAATTGTCGCGGTGTTTTTGGTTTGGGACGTTGAGCTTTGTCCCACAGTTCCTCATCCTTAGAGCCCCAGGTTTAGGGTGAGATGAAACTTTGCTGTGCAGGAGATGCATCTGGTTCTGCAAAAACCTGTCTGTGCTGCAGAGGATCCGATGAACGGCCGGAGGATCTGCCCTTGGGAACGTGTTCTTTTCCCTTTCTCGTGCTGTCCTGAGGAACACAAGGCAAACCTGGCAGCCGTTCTCTTCTCCCCTCGCAGGTGGCATCGTGCTGAATCCCTCCTTCTACGGAATCCCTGGCCACACGCACACCATGATCCACGAGATCGGGCACAGCCTGGGGCTCTATCACGTCTTCCGGGGCATCTCTGAGATCCTGTCCTGCAGCGACCCGTGCATGGAGATGGAGCCCTCCTTCGAGACCGGGGACCTCTGCAGTGACACCAACCCTGCCCCCAAGCACAAGCTGTGCGGGGACCCTGGGCCTGGCAATGACACCTGTGGTTTCCACAGTTTCCTGAACACGCCCTTCAGTAACTTCATGAGCTACGCAGGTATTGGGCTGTCCTCGGGCTGCTGGGGGGGGTCTGTGGCTGGGCAGGAACAAAGAATTGCAGCATTGCCCCTGATTTCTCATCCATTTCTTGTGGAGCTTTACGCTGATAAAGGTCTAGGACCAGGCTTGATGAGGGATCAGACTTGATAGCGTCAGGAATCCTTTCCAGTTCTCCTTTTCTTCTATCCCAGTTTTCCCCAACTTCACAGAGTTTCATGTGCAGACCAGGCAGAAGGTTTGGGGGATGGAAGAAATGAGATAAGCATTAAGAAAACAGCTTCTAAAGGCTCCACAGCAAACCTGACACCCTATTTCTCTGGGATCTGCATGCCTGATCTATGAGGTCTTTGAAAAACTCAAATCCAGAGATTGTTTACACTCCCCCAAGGAGATCTAGAATGTCAAATGAATATTGATACCACCAAGGCTGTAGGATAAACCTGTGAGGAGTGGGCAACTAATGAAGCACTGCTCCTGCCTCCCGGTGTCTGTTGAAATTCCATGTTTAGGTTTGATTGGAATCACTCACATCCCAGTTCCATCTTTAGAATGTGGATAGTGGGATTCTGCCTGGCCAAGGACCACCAGTGCACTGTGCTGGTTTGTACTGGGAGTGCCACTACAGAGGCTCCATCTCCATGTGGTAAAACCACCCCTCAAAGCAGGAGCTGGTGTGGTCACAGCTCTGCAGGCACAGCTCTGCTGCCCAGGTGTGCCAGGGTCCTCCCAACAGCGCATATCCCAAAGAGGGCATTTGCTGCTGTGACCCTGTGCCATTGGATGAGACTGGAGTGGGCTCCTTGATGCACCCCTGGAAGCTCAAGGGGAGCTGAAAGATCTTCTGTTATTTCTCAGAAGACACAGGGGATACCTTGACTCGTATTTCGCCTTGTTTTGGGCTGCAGGGTCTCTCTGCGGTGACAATCTGTGACAATGAGCTGACAGCATCAACAACATTTTAAAGGCAACCAATATACTTACAGACACTGAAGGGCACCTTTATACTGCAGGCAAAAACACAGATTGCCCACTCAAAAGGTCACAGGAGTGCTTATTCTGTAATAAAACTGTAGAGAAGCAAAGTGTTTAATGTCATCTGGGGCATGGATTGAAATGATTTATAACAGAAATGCCTTTATGCCCTTTGTGGCAGTAGCTAAAAGCGATGTTGAGTTTCCTCTCTATTTTTCTATTTGTTTAGAGGGTGTTTTCAGGGACAAACACACCGAGCCAGCTCCTCGGTGTGCTCTGTGCTGTGGTGCCTGGGGTTGGGCAGGGAGCCTGAGTGAGCCCCAGCTCCAGCCTCATGGTGACATCCCCCAGATCAGACAGGGAGGCCCCTCCAGATGGAAAAACCCCCCACCAAACCTGCTGGCATGGATGTGGCGAGGGGTGGAGCGTGCCTGTTTCCAAACTCTGAGCTCTCCTCTTCCAAAGAGCCCTTGCCCTGCCAGCTGACTCGGGAGCTGAGGCAGAGGCAGACCACAGAGATACCCATCTGCTCCTGGGAGCTACATGTGTGCTGCTGTTCCGAGCTGAAACCTCTTTTTTTTCCCTTGAAAAATTAAGTGAAGCGACGTGATAGATATCTCTAGAGCTCAAGCATGAATCTGTTTGCTTTTCTGTTGTTGCCAGTGGAGTAAAATATATCAGGATATCAAATTGCTGTCAAAATACCTTTGAAACATGTAGGTTGAGGTCATGAAGTTCTAGGAATTTTTCTTTCTTTGCCTTTCTTTCCTTTCTGTTTTGCTGCTCGTGTACAGCTTGATCATGTTGTGTTTGTCTGTCTGTCCCTGTCCCATCCATCTGTCCAGTTACCCCCAGCCCTGCGCAAAGCATTGACTTTGATAATTTTTATATTTCCTGGAATGACAAGTTCCAACGGCCAAAAGATTAGGTAGTGTGAGAAATAGGACTTGTAAATTATTTTTACAAGTCCAAATAGCTGTGGTGTTCCCAAATAAAAGAGAAGTTAGTCTTTTAGATGACTTCTCATGCAATCATTAGGAATTCTTCCTCAGAATTCCATTGGAATAATCATCCCAGCAAAGTATAGACTTTCTCTAATTATTATTTTATCTGAGGATCTCGAACCTTTCTTGATAAGGTGGAACACCTTTTTCCCTCGCCTCTCCTCCCTTCCCCTCCCCCAGGGCACAGCCTGTGCTGATGTTTAAACAGATTGAGAATGCAGGTCATCTTTCTCCCGTGCCATTGTCTCCCTGCTTTGTCCTATATATATTTTATTGTTCTTTTATGATGGCTGTTAAGGGCCTTTGTCTCCTTCTGTGCTTCCGTGAAGAATATTTATGGCTTTTACAGCATGCTCAGGGGTAGACCATCGATAATTATCGAGGAAATCCAGCGATGTCACATTAAAGCAGCTTTTTGCATACCCACAGGGATTTGTAGATATTACCAAGCGGGTGGTGTGTGTCTCTCTGCTGTGCATGTGTGATCAGAGGGGGGTCACTGCGCACTAGAGTTGGGAGGGACACGGGGAACCACGAGAGCCGGTGTGTCCCTGCTGTGGGGGCCGGAGTCTGAGCAGGATCCCGACTGGAGCCGTCTCCTGTCGCCTGCATCTCTGGGAAGATGTGGCCAGGTTTTAAATTAGCCAGCAAATCCTCACTTCTCTTTAGAAGAATTTCATGTTTTCTCATTCCTTCAGAGTACCACAGGGCACAGACTTGCAAACACCAGAGCACCTCCTGATGCTGCCACAATATTGAACTCACACACGACTCCCCGCGCAGCCTCCGGTGCCCTGCATCTTCCCAGAGCAGTGCAGCACTTGACCTGTGCAGAACTGTTGGTGCCTTAAGATTTATTTTCTATTTCCCAGCTCCTGCCCTGCTTTAGTGTGGAACTCTCACACTCCCCACGGGCTGGGAGCTCCTGTTCTCCCATCCTGCTCAGACACAACAAATCCTCTCCAGGCTGCACTCAAGGACACTTCGTTGGCCCAGGCCCCCAAAGATGGAAACGGAGCCTCTAAAAGGGGGGACAGACTTGGGCTCAATTCCATCATCCCCTGGAATTGTCACTGGAGAATGAACCCTGATCTGGGAATGGATCCAAACTGATCCAAGTGGAGCAAACTTGTGCCCTGGGGTCCAGCTTGGGTGTGGCCTCTCCCGGAGAGGCTCTGAGTGCCCGAGGTGTCCCTATTGAAGGCCCTGCAATAAATCCCCATTTTATTCTCTGAATCCTGTCTGGCCGCTGCTCTAGGGAGCCTCTACTCAGGCATCACTGCCATTGTTGTTTGGATCCCAGCTGGGACCCAGCTCTGCTGGCCTGGGACTCACTCTGCAGGCACATGTGAAGAAGCACTCTGTGTTTTCAAGAGCTTTTCATCCGATGGGAAGGACACCAGAAAAATTGTTGAAGTGCTGAGCACCAAGTTCCTCAGCACAGCTTTGCTGGGTGACTTTGCACAACATATTTATTCCCTCTGGGACCTGCACAATAGAGAAACAGCAATTTTCTGCTTCTCTGGGGCATTGTAGTTGTAAAGCTCTATGGTGTTCAGAGGGCACTGGATGTGTTCTTGTTGCCAAATCATGTTTGAGGAAAACAAGATGAAATGAGAAATTGGTATTTATGGGAAGTCATCCAGCATGGTTATTTCTCCATTTTGAATGAAAAAGAAATATGAAATATCAAGAAATGCTTGTGAAAAGTTCAGAAAGGGGTTAGAATCATAGTGGTAATGGGGGAGATTTTTTATAGAACTGAAGTTATTTTTTGCACCAAAAATTTACAGTTTTAATCGGTGTTTGTAATGATATTTTGAATTGATCTTTCAGAACATTTTTATTTGTTCATTAGAAAATTTAAGAACTTTAAAAATTATGGAATTTTAAAGTTCTGTGATGTTTTAATCTAAGAAATCTGTCAGTCTGTTGCCCACAGTTTGCATGAACCCCAGTCAGTGTTTTATCCTTACACTACCATCCTTCACCCTTCCATCCTTTCTCAGAGATATTCTTTTAAATGTGAAACACTTTTAAACCCAGAGCACCACTGGTGGCCCAAATCCTGACCAGAAGGTGCTGCACTCAGGTTCTCTGTTTCCTCCCCTCATGTCTCTGCCTCATCCAGGGATCATCTCTGGCTGTTCAGGTGTATCCCAGGTCAGGGGGAGGGAAGGTTTATTGATTTATTTCCTTCCTTTTTAGCCATTGTTTCCTTTCACCTGCCTCCACAAGTGATGGCTGCGCTAATTCCTTCACAGCCCATTAACTCTGGAGTGCCGCGGGATCCCAGCCCGGCCCTTCCCAGGAGCTGCCATTCACCGAGCAGTAATTCCTCCCCTGCTCCCGGCACCTCTCCCTCGTGGCTGATGCGGCTTCTGTTTGAATTGCAGACGATGACTGCACCGACTCCTTCACACCCAACCAGGTGGCCAGGATGCACTGCTACCTGGACCTCGTCTACCAGAGCTGGCAGCCCACCAAGAAACCGGCTCCTGTGGCCATCGCCCCCCAGATCGTGGCTCGCACCTCCACCGCTGTCACCCTGGAGTGGTTTCCACCCATCGACGGCCACTTCTTTGAAAGGTGATCATGCTCTGCTCTGTACTCTCCTGCTGGGAAAATGGGAAGGGGGGAACCAGAGGCTCCGCTCCAGGAGTGCAGCTTGGTCGTGTGCTGTGCTCAGATTAAGGCCCTTTCCTAAATTTGTTCAAACTGAGGAGGTTATTGATCTGTTGTCTGCTCTTCCTTTCTCAGCCTGTAGCACTCAGTTGAAGGCCATTGATTTGCCATGTAAAGGGCAAGGCTTTCTCCGTATGTTACTGGAGGAATTTTCAATCAAAGACCCCGGCCGTGTGATTGCTGCTGTTGTTGCTGCTCACGAATACCTGTGGGCTTCGGCTGTGTCTGCGCGTTCCCCCCTCCTCTCCTTGCACATTCCCTTTACAAGGACAAAGTGGATCTTATTTTCACAATGCAGCACTCATGAGCAAGGAGGTGGCTGGGCTGGGGACAGGGACAAATGCTCCCTCCTCCCCTGAGCCGTGGATGTGAGATGGGAATTGAGCAAGGCAGAGTCAAAGTCCCAGACCCCTGAAGATGATGTGAATGTCACCCTGTAGGGTAGGGCAGGGGTGTGTGTGGCTGTCAGGCAGGCATGCAGCTGTGGGATATCAATAATGGAGAATGGAGGGGCTGTGGGCAGGAGCTGCACCTCGCTGCAGCCCATATCCAGAGCAATTCTGGCTCAGTATGAACTGGGTAGCTCACCTAAATGCTCTTAGGCAGCTCTTGGATGAGCTGCAGGAGCTATGGGAGTCCTGGCAGAGAACTTCCCCAGTGATTGACCTTCTCACATTACCATCGACTCTCCTTCCCTGTTTGCATTTCTTCTCCACCTCTTGCTTTGTTGTTTTATAGAGAGCAAACCTGGAGTGTCCTTCAGGAGCGCAGCAGTTCAGAGCACAGGAGGCCGAATTTACAAGCGTATTAGCACCCAAAGAGCTGCCTCAGCACTGCTGCTTTGTGCTGGGAGAGCACCTTGAAACCCCTGCCTCCTTCAGGGATGAAACTCCTTCCAGACCGCTAGGACACCGTGGCCATTTCAGTGGCCAGCTTGCACTTTATCCCACTGGGCAGAGAGCTGTTATTTTCTGCTCCGATGAGATTTTCCACCCTTATTGCAGATTAATATGGGGAGGCAAATCAAATCCTGTTAGGAATTGATAAAGAGAGGTCTTGTGCTCTGAGCAGTGTTTGCTTTAATTACAGTTTTGTAACCAAATCCTTTTATTCCCTACCTGTGAAAAGGGACTTCTATGTAGTTCTGAAAATTAATTCAGAATTTTTCAGCCCATAATCATTTTTAGGTAAATTAAGTTTCTCCAATTTGATTTAGATTTTAGAAGATGCTCATTGTGTGTTAAATAAATGCCATCTGCCTCTAAAAAACACATTGATGCAGAGTTAATTGTTATGTAACCGAATATGACTTTATTACATATTTCTTATAACTCAATCAATATGTTCTTAATAACTTCTAGTTACTTGCTTCTTAAATAACACACAGTGGATAGCCTGCTAAATCTAAAATTTCATAACAGAGTTATCATATGTTAAATAAAGAGTGATTTTCCAGGGGAAAAAAAAGTCCTTTGGGTTTTCAAATCTGTGTGCTCAGTATTACTGAAGAGATTTAAAGAGACAGCCGCAAATACTCTGAGTCCAATTCCTTGTTAAAATGAGAATCCCACTGCTAACGGATACAAAAATGTTGCCGTGACCATTTAAAAATGTCACTGAAACACATAAATGATCCTGTCTAAAACAAGCCCAAATTTTTGATCTGCTAATCAAAACAAGGATGATAGTATTATTCTAGTGACTAATCCTGGAAAAGCTCACGTGCTGAACTTCCAGAGCCGCCGTGTCCGGCGCTGCGCGGTCAGAGCCTCCTGCCTCTACCAATTTGTGAAATTGGGTCACTGTGCAAGACAAGTAGGAGGTAAAATTGGCCAAGTATAATCTTATCTGTGTGTGGGAATACTGTAAATCTTTGCAGATATTTTTACACAAAGTGCACACCATGGCCCAAATTTTACTTGCCTCACTTGAATGAATAAACTCATTCACTTCAATGGGACTATTCATGTAAAAAAACAGAAGACTGATACTCAGCTGCTGAGTGCCTTGGGCCTGGTTTCTAATGCACAGAGGCCCCTTCCTTGCTGTTTTGACAGTGTAAAAGGGCCTTCAAAGGCTGAATGGCTCTGGCTACATTAACAACTATTGTGGCCCAATATAAGTAGATCTCCAGCGCACAACAGTTGTTAATGAAGCCCTGACGTCAACACCGCGGGGGCTCGGGGGGCTCACGGTGCCCCACAGCATCGGGAGCACATCAGGTGTGGTCCTGCAGCACACCTCCACTGCTCCTGCTAAACTGGGTCCAGCTTCCCTGCCCCAGGACTGTTGGAGTGCTGGGAGCGGGGAAGAGGAGGAGTTTCGCTCCCAGAGCTCCCTCCTGATCCCAATTACGAGGCCGCTGTGGGCGCGCTCGGCGTAACTCAAGTTCCTTTTATGTCTCTTTCATTCTCCAGAGCTGTGCACAGGCAGTGACCTCTGCTTAATGAAAGTCAGGGAGGGAAAATTTAGCCTCCTGTTTAGAAACGTAGCGCTGGGCTGGCTGTGTCTGTGTGGGAGGTCCTGACAGGTTGGAGGGAGATGAGGCGTGGAAGGAAAGACCCTGTGTCTGTTCCCTGCCTGGGTGCAACTCTGTCATAGGCGCGTTAGATGCTTTCCTCGTAGGGTTTTCAAATTGCACGATTACTTACGTGGATTTAGGGGCAGAGAGCAATGTTAACTCCTCGTTCCTGTAAATTTGGGGGTGGCTCTCCTGTGTTCTCACACTTTGGCAAAAGTAGACACGGGAGCTGTGCAAAGCAGCAAAATCTTCTTCCTGACAGACCCTCCTTGCCTCTTCAATTGATGTTTGCTTGTTCACTCTAGAGAGTCATTTACCTGCATGTAAATTTGCCAAGGTGCTTTGAGCCCAAACTTCAGCAGCTGGCCGAGCTTCCAAACGTCCCTAATAATCAAATATATCAAGAACCAGCATTTCTTCTTGTAGCCCCTGTCCACAGGATTGGAATCCTTACCGTTCTCCATGCTCCCTTTCAAAAGAGCATGAAAAAATGTTGCATGCACACATAATAACGTAGTAATAAAATAATGATAAAGCCAACGGAGCAAGTGAAAACAAGCAAGGAAAAGAGAAGTCTCTTCATTTCCTGACTGCATCCATTGGATGTGCTCATCTGCTGTCTCTGAGCATCCATTCGTGCACCTCCTGTTTCGTATGCGTGGGCAGATGTAAACAGTTATTGTCAGAGGGCTCTGCAGCAAATTTGGGCAGAAATCTTTGAATGCATCTGCCTCTCCAAGTTTTCATTGAGGTGACAGCATTCATTTCCATGAATCCTATTCCATCTCATTCTTAGCAAGTAAATATTTGGTCAGCGTTGTGTCCCAGAGATGGCTGGGCTTGATAATCACTCTGTTAAACCTCGCAGGAAAGTTTCAGTGCCTTAGAGGGGAGAGGACCAATCCTGAATTTCAAGCACAGCAGCTCCAATTTAGTCTGTAAACGGGCACTTTTAACCCAAAGGAATGACAGATTTTTAGTGGTTTTGAGTTGCCTACTGAACTGGTGGTGGCCCTGAAGGAAATTGTCTGTTTTTCACTAGTAATCTTTAGATTTTGAACCCACTTCACTGAAATATCATGCTGTAGGAATGAATTCCTCCTGTGCTCTGAACTTCATAAGCTGGAATTTCCCCAGTACTTGGCTTATTAGAAAACAGGGAAGTCTAGATTTTCCATTACCCTGCGCTTTGGGGAGTCATGTGCCACAATGTATAAGGTGGGAGATATGGTTATCATTCCTAATTAATAGTGTTTTGAACCAGTTTATGCTAATTTTTTTCTTGTTGTCCATGGCTTCATAAGGTCTAAGGACCTGGCTTAGGTTTTCATAAGCCTGTAAATGCAATTCCATAATTAGGTTTGACATTCATGGCTCTTGATAGGATTTGTGTGCAAGAGTCTGCAGACCAAAAACTTTAACCCAGGAGTCATCCCCTGTGTAAGTCCTCTCAGCCAGTGCAGTTACATCAGGGTTGAGTTTGGCTCCCAAACTGGAAAAGTAAAAAGAGAAAGTTTGCTCATAGCCTTTCCCACATGATGCTCCTTGTGATTTCTCCCTTACCTCCAAGTCCTCACTGCTAAAAGGAAATGTTTGTCCATAAGCCTGCAGTTTTTTTCCACCATGGTAGCCTGTGATGAAATTGTATAGCTACTAATTTGAGTAAAAACCAGTCCTAATTGTGGAAACTTGGCTACCAGAGCCCTCTCCTCATCCAGGACCAAGTGCTAATGTGGGAGTCTCTCTGTAGAGAAGGATTATTATTGCAGGGGCTTCTGTCCTGACTGTTGGTGGAAGTGTTTGAAGAACAACTGCACAACAATAATTCCACATTTTGATTTCTCAGGACCATTTATTCAGGTTTTTTGACTTTTTTTAAATTTTGTTTTTGCATATATTATTCAGGCAAGCTGAGTCAGACACCTAAACCTCTGCTAAAGAGGCAGCTGAGAAATGCAATAGGGAGGCAGTGTCACACCAATAGTGCAGGTGGGTGAGGTGAGACACGGAGAGGAGTTACTCACAACATGCCCACGTTTTTTCATGACCAGTGTTACAGACCCAGAAAGGAAGAGAAGGCCACCTTTGCCTCCCTCTTCTTTATTCCCACAGCCCGTGGCCACGCTGTATTTTTCAGATGTTTTCAGCAGGTGCATCCCCTGCTGCACTGCTCAGGTTCAGCCAGTGACTGTCTCTGTCAAGGTGGTTCAGCCACTGAGGATCCGAAATAACCTCTGCCTGAAGATCACAGCCCTCTCTTCAAAGCAGGGCTGAAATAACTCATGCAGGGCTGGTTATGATGGTTAAAATTTGCATAGCTGATTATAATAGTCGATATAAATTATTTTAATAATTGACTCGAACCATTCTTACTAGAGTAGCATGGAGAGTACACTGCGTTACACACCAATTGTTTGCCTAAAACTTCTGTCCTTTCCTAGGTGCATTTGATCATTAGGATAATTAATTTTTAACTTTCCATTTCAGCGGAAAGTGTTCCTTAAAGCAGAATAATTAATTCTGAATAGCAAGCAGCTTACTGGGGTGAATAACCACACACTCAGGGTCATGCAGGGTTCCACATTTTGTGACCCCAAGGAACATGGGGCTGAACTGTGTGAATTGCATCCTCAGCTGATATAAATCAGCTTAACCTTATGGAGGATGTTAGAGTCACTCCAGTCTACATCAGCTTAAACCCTGATCTTGTGAATGTATTAACAAAACTATTTAAACTGACAGAGGGTAGTTTTGGATTAGACGTGAGGAAGAAATTTCTTCCTGTGATGGTGGGGAGGCCCTGGCCCAGGGTGCCCAGAGCAGCTGTGGCTGCCCCTGGATCCCTGGCAGTGCCCAAGGCCAGGCTGGACAGGGCTTGGAGCACCTGGGACAGTGGGAGGTGTCCCTGCCATGGCAGGGAATGGAAAGAGATGGGCATTAAAGTCCCTTCCAACCCAAACCAGTTTGTGATTTGTGAATTAGCATTTTACTGGGTTTCCCTGCTCAGCCAATCTTGCTGGTAGGACAATCCTAAAGATACTACAAGTTCAAGCAATAAATAAATGCATGGTGGGAGCAGAAATAGATCTGAAACCTCCTGAGGCCAAGTTCTCTGCTCTAACCACAAAGCAACGTGTATTTTCTTTTGTCATGGTTTGGTCCAGTGCAGGGGGAAAAAAAAATATATAGGTGAATGTGATTTCCCAGGTTGCTGTCATTTTGTGTTGGATGGAGGGCTCACAAATGCTTTCTACACAGGCTCTTGACTTAAATCTACAGAAGGTCAGCATCAGAAAACACTTTTGTCAGTGCCTTGAGAAAAGAGGGTTAAGTGGACCTGAATTCTAAGTCTTATTGCTTTTAATATAGTTGAATAAGCAGCTCATTCAGCTGTTACTAAGTTGGTGTGTTTTCCTGTTTTCCTGGCCTCCTAGAGAAGTGGGATCAGCGTGTGATCTGTGTGCGGAAGGAAGAGTCCTGGTGCAATACGCCTTCAGCGCCTCTTCGCCCATGCCCTGCGATCCCTCGGGGCACTGGAGCCCACGGGAGGCGGAAGGTGAGTCACAGGGACGGGGACAAACACGTGGTGGGGGAGAAAGTGGGACACAGCAAAGGGAGAGCCACAAAGACAGTGGGAAAATCAGGGAGTGATTGACTGTAGCTGTCTGTAACGTGAACAGAACTGCAGGCAGAGGGACACTGTGCCCTGAACTATGCCACTGGCTCACATACCTGTGTTTTGGCCCCTGAGTCCTGCCCCTGCCCATGAATCAAGTGAATTCCAGGAGCTGAACATGAATTTCACAAAGAAGCAGAGTGCCAAGAAATGCTGACCATTCACATCTGCCAGACAAATTCCTCAGGGGAGCTGTTTACTCCCTCTACTCCAACTCCAACTCCAAAATTGAGGAGTTATTATTTATTTGGGCCTGACTTGTGCTGCCTTCACTGGTGGTGATCAGCAGTGGGCTGCAGCAGCAGCCAGGCTGGAAGGAGGTTGCCCTTTGGGCAGCAGGAACGCAGGTGACCACATCAGGCCCCCTTGTTCAGGGTGGTTTGCAAGTCATTCCCTTGGAGGCTGCTGGAGGCAGAACGCTCTGCAGGGCTGCCATTAGCTCTCCATCATTAACTCCCCTCCACACGTCCCTTCCGTTACGTCCCTGGGCGTGTGTGGTGGAGCATATTTCAGGTTGTACCAGGCGAAGGTCAGCCATCCAAATCACCGTTTGGAACGAGCAGAGGGTTATTTCAGCCTGTCCCTCACGAGCTGGTCCTTCCGGAGCAGCACACTCCGGGCTTTCGCTGCACAGTGAGCACACAGGTGAGCTCACTGAGCCCCAAGGACAATCCTGGATTTTGCAAACTTGTCATACAAACACCTCCTTACGTTAAGGGTTGATTTCTCCTGCAACTAAAGCACATGGGAGTTATTCTTCAAGGAATATTATGTGGGCTGGCACCCTGGAGCTTCCCCTTGTCCTAAGGTCAGCAGGTGCAATGAGCTGTGTCCCTGCTGTGGATGGGACAGTGGGCACTGTCCTGTGCCCCACACACCCATGTCCCAGGTTGTGTTTCACTCTGACTCACCCCCTAAATTTACAACAGGGTGCCCAGAGAAGCTGTGGCTGCCCCTGGATCCCTGGAAGCGTTCAAGGCCAGGCTGGACGGGGCTTGGAGCAACCTGGGATAGTGGAGGGTGTCCCTGCCATGGCAGGGGTGGAGCTTTAAGGTCCCTTCCAACCCAAACCATTCCATGGTTCTGTGACATCCAAGGCTGCTGGCACAGCTCAGAGCACACCTGGCCCTCGAGGGATGCTCCATCCTGGGAAGCAGCGCTCTGGGTATGAGGGTGACTGCATCACCCAGTGAACAACATTAGCAAAGTCTGAATCACTTGCAGAAGTATTTCAGGGCAGAACGTGGAATTTCCACTTAGCCAAGGATTACAAGACTTTGAAACCTGGTTTCATTTGGAACAAAACTTGAAACTTTTGAGATTCTCCATGAAGGAAAATTAAAAACAAAAAAGTGTTTGAGACTGGCCAAAAAGTTTTGTTTAGCTCACATAATTCCTCAAGAACTTTGGTTAAATTATGACATTTGAAAATATACCCTTTTAGTATAGAATCTAGGGCAAAAGCAACTTTGAATATCAAAATGAAAAGTGTTTCAAGGTGCAAAAGTGAGAAGGTTTCTTACAAAAATGTCAAAACACAATGTTCCAATAGTGTTAGAAATTTCTTGCCATTTTCTCTTCCAGAATAAAATTTTGGCCAAATAAACCCAATTTTGCAAAGTGTTTTTATTTTGAGAGGACTGCATATTCCATTGAAATATGCGGTTCCATCAAAATTTCTCCACTGAGTTTTGATTTGAAAACTTCTTGATCTCACACATCTTGCCAGAGGCATCATTCCTAGAGAAACTCAGCTACTCTAAGATTTATTACTCAGCAGCGTTTTGCATTTCATTTCCTCTTCTTGCTGTGTGTGCCTGCATGTTCTTAACTGTGAAGGGTGCAGCCTGATCCTTATCTGTCTCATTCAGCTGCTCTTGTGCCATTGCAGTGGAACAGAAGTTTGGTAATCCTGTCCTCAGGATTAATGAGTTGTTGCCACTTTAGGGTAGAAAATCCACCAGGTGTAGGGTGTTTGTTGCTCCATGATTTTCTGTCTCCACTACCACCCTCCCTGACGTTCGGGCCCTCTGCCTGTTTGCACTTGGTCTGAGTTACAAATAGCACAGTTAGATCATTGTCTGGCTTCTTTAATTGTCTATCTGTGAGTACTCAAGCAGTCAAACTTTAAATTCACGTTCTGCAGGGGTTCTGGGTGGAAATCTCCACTGCTTGAATGTCTGTGGAAGGTGAAGACAAAGGAGGCACAAGCGTGGCCAAAATGAACTTGTTTTAAAAATCTAAGGTGACACTCATGGAAAATGTTTTGGAGGACTCATCCCACTGCTGAGCAGAAAACCACACTCCTCACGTGTCCCAAGCAGCTCTGGTTGGTCTGAGCTCATTTTCCTGAGGTCTCGTGGCCCAGGCAGCTGCACCAGCAGTGCTCTGGGCTGTGTGAGAGCTGTGCCCATTGCAAACCCTGCTGCGGGCACTGTGTCCTTCCTAATTCCCTGCTCATTGCTGAGCATGGTGGGACCCAACTTCAGGCTGAGGCATCTCGTGGCTCTCTCAGGCAGTTGTGGCCCCTGCACGAGGGGCTGTTTGTTCCTTGGCAGGGGCTGTGGGAAGGCTCTGGAGATCAGGCAGCTCTGATTTACTCTTTATCTTCACCGTAGAGCCAGAAAGCTCTAACCTGCCTGGATTCTCACCAGCAACACCAGCTAGATCAACAAACCTTACAGCACCTCCATAACTCCGTCAAAAGGGGGTTTTATATGAGAAAGGTGATTTTGGCTGAAGCCCAGTGAGTACCTTTGCTTGCTGTGCCATATGTGCATATATCAGTCAGCTCCTCCTGCCTGGCTCACTGCTGACGGAGAGAAGTGTGAGAATATTGTAAAAATTGTTGCTGCCTTGGGCTGCTCTAGAGCTCAGCTCAGCTCCTGGGCCTCGTATTTCCCTCGAGAGCAATTCCTTCTGTATCTTCATTGTCCCAGCTGGACACTGGAGTGCCACTGGGCGGTTCCTTTATCTTGGCCACCTAAGAAATGTGGCAGGTGAGTTGCAGTTGCGACAGGGGGGACATCCTGAGAGACTCCTGATGCCAGATGGCCTCTGAGGCTCTGTCCCTGTGCCGTGGAATTCATCCCAGGCTCTGCACTTTACTGCACGAGGAAGGATTGACACACCAGGCTGTAGTTGTGGACAACATTTTAGGGAAAGACACCCTCCTAAGGTGCCATCCCTGCTCTCTAACCAAGATCTGGGGTTTGGCTCATCCTCACAAAACCTCACATTCCTGTTTTGTGTTAGGCAAGATGTGAGGTTGCATGAGAGGCTGTTCTGTGTCTGATCTGACTGTCTTGTAAGGCAAAGGATTTTCAGAATGTGAGTGCAGAGGGGAAGAATAACTTCTACGCCATTCCTTTTTACATAAAAATATTTGTAATTTTCAGAGTATTTACCCGTCTCTAGAAATCCAGTTACATGAAGTAAGGTTTCCATCCTCTTGCACAATTAAATAGATGTTTCTTACCCAGGTCTAAGTGTTGGATGATATTTAAGAAAGAGTCTCTTTATCTCGATTTCATTGAGGTTTTTGTCTATAAATGACTCCAGTCTGCCACCTGTTTTGGCATAATGATCTGTGTGCTCAGCTCCCTGGAGGCTGGGTCCAATTCATGCATCTCCAGGGATCACATCCCCATCTACCAAAATGTGTAGGTTTGTTTGGAATTTAAATCTTACCGAGGTGTTGAACTGACAGAGGTGAATTTGCAGGATCCCAGGTGGGGCCGTGCTGGGCTGCGAGCCATTAGCTCCATTTTCCTTTCTACGAGAGGGCAGTGGTAAAATTCACAGACCTTTCCAAAGCCCTCTGAGATGCTGGAGTTAAAAAAAGACCTCAGGGCTGCAGTCAGGAGATTGCTGTGGGCCTGAGAAAGTCGTCAAGGGCTCAGCCAAGCACACCCAGCTGGCAGCGAGGGTGAGATAACGTGAGCTGAATGGGGCAGTGCTGCTCACAGTGATTATCCACAGGGCTTGCACGCCTGCCAGGGGGAAACTCGAGCGTGTTAAATGGACCTCTGGTTTCCTTCACAATGTGTCACTGCTGTGGTCTCTCCAGATGCTGATCTCAGTGGCATTCCCACTGCTCTGTGCCATGTGAGGAGCGCAGAAGGGCTCTGGGATGTGGGAGGTGAGGGAGTAGCATGAAGAGTTGGGCATCTGCAGGACAATAGCGCTGAATCGCAGGAAGGCTGCCAGGAAATCTATTCTGCATCTGGGTTCATTTGGTATGAACAGGAGAATTCCCTGAGCTGTTTATCCTTGACAAAAGAGGCACATTCTAACACTTCATTGGATCACAGACAATCAGAATAACCTTCACACGTTGCCCTTTTCTCTTTAAATTAGTAGTGATGTCCTGTTTGTCCGTGTTTGCCCAGTAGTTTATCTTGCTTTCTTCCTCAGTTGCAAACAGCTGTGTTGTCCTTTCTTTTCCCCCTCTGCCTTCTGCATTTCTCTCCTCTCATTACCTTTCTTCATCTTCTTTTCTGTACTTTACCTTCTCCCTGTCATGCTTGCCTCCCTTTTTGTGTGATTATTTGGGAAGCAAAAGGGAATTTATAGCTCTCACTGGATTCTGTTACCAACTGTTCCACCCATCTGACCCCTCTGGATCTTGCAGTCCATGACTCCATGCCAAATTGTAATGTTACCATAGTATTTGGGAACCCAGCAAGCATTGTGGCTTTCATTATTTTTTAGTGCTACCTCCCATGTAGTTGAACACGGCCAACGGTGAGAAATGTAAAAGCACAAGTGCCTGTTGTTTCATCACAACGAGAGCAAAGAGACAGCTCAAACCTGTGCTCCATGTGCCTCCAAAAATGGGGTCTTGCACAACGTGCTAGACCAGCCTGTAAATGCCACAGGAGTTGCCCCTGAACAGCACAAGAGCTTCTTGGAACAAACAAAGCATCTTTTCTTGTCTTTGTGAAAGAGAAAGAGATTGTATTTTCCAGTGAGAGGCAAGGGAATAAGTAGGAGGTGAACTGAAGGCAAAGGGACTCTGTTTATCAGGTAAATTACCAAGTAGAGGGGTAGAAATTATCATTGTTGGCACAGGGAAAGGCACTAGAAATAGGAAATGCAGGCCCAGCTGCACTGGCACAGAGTGTGTTGTGTGATGTCCAGTCCAGCTGGGCACTTAAACTGGGTTTGTGTCTCTCACCTGGCAGGAGACACTGGTGTTCTGTTCCTCCTCCCCTTGCTGGCCGTGCCTGTTCTGATGAAATAAATAATTCATTTCCTGGACAGATATGTTCTCCTGCCACCAGTCTGCCTTTAAACTGATGCAATGAGAACTCACGTTCTCTAACCTCTTTTGTTTCCTCTCTTTGCTTCCTTCTTCCTTTCCAGGGCACCCTGATGTTGAGCAGCCCTGTAAATCCAGTGTCAGGACATGGAGCCCCAATTCGGCCGTCAACCAGCACACGGTGCCCCCGGCCTGCCCCGAGCCCCAGGGCTGCTACCTGCAGCTGGAATTCCGCTATCCCCTGACCCCAGAGTCCCTCACGGTCTGGGTGACGTTCGTTTCCCCAGACTGGGACTCCAGCGGAGCAGTAAATGACATCAAGCTGCTCACCCTCAGCGGGAAGAACATCTCCCTCGGGCCGCAGAACGTCTTCTGCGACATCCCACTGACCATAAAGCTGGACGTGGGCCAGGTGGGAGAGGAGGTGTACGGGATCCAGATCTACACCTTGGATGAGCACCTGGAGATCGACGCTGCCATGCTGAGCTCCGTCCCCCACAGCACCCTGTGCTCCGGCTGCAAACCCATCCAGTACAAAGTGGTCCGGGACCCCCCTTTCCAGTCTGGATCTCCAGTGGTCATCTCCAACCTCAGCAGGAGATTTGTCGACACGTAAGTAGCTGCTTTCCAGAGAGCTGGATAAACTTGTTCAGATCAAAACAATGCCCTGTTCTTCTCATCCTTCTCATGTCCAGCACTACAAGTGATTGTTGAGATGTTGAACTAGACAGACATGCCAAGAATTACTGAGACAGGATGTTCTCATAGTTTCTCTCTGAAACCAGGAGCATTAAACCCAAATGAGATAGCCTGAGATCTCATGGATAGTTTTTGAGAAATTTCTGGACTGACTGTGCAGAGATGTGTCATTCAGGCTTTCTTTAACGAGAAAGGATAATGCAATCTACCTAAGATAAATTCAGTGTTTAAGCTAACTTAAAGAGGACCTCTGGAATAACATGGTCCTCGTTTCCTTGGGAATCTTTTGAAAGTAATGTTTTGATGGAGAAGGAGGGAGCAGGGCTGTCGGTCTGGGGCACCGATTAACTGCTACAGAAACTGAGCAGAGAAATACTCCTGCATGTTCAGGTGTATAAATGTGTTCAGGTGTATAAATGTGTTCAAGTGTATCAATGTGTTTCAACCACTTCTATTTTCTGCTTTCATGGGTCACTTATCCAAGTTGTGTTGGTGTGGGGTTGTTCTGAAATGGGAAACGTGGCAGGTGCTCTAGTTTGTTGTAGGAATTGAGTTTAATCTCAGATACAGCCACACTCATCTAGTCAAGGGATGCATTACTGTTGAGGAAAGTCCAGCTTCAAAATATTTACTGATTTTGAGGAGACCCATGACCTACCCATAAGCATTCAATAGAAAGAAAAACATCTTTTGCATAACATGATTCCCTGGAAATGATTCACTCATCTGTGGGAGCAACATGAAGCTCTTTTGAAAAATGAACACCAGATAAAAGGAAACCTGCTAAGAAAACTGCACTCTAATTTAGAAAAGATGATCTAATTAGTACAGCTAATATCAAGGAAGCATACATCATTATGGTCTTCTAAAGCATATTTAAATAGAATAAAAATGATTAATTAACAATTCGGTAATCATGAGCTACCATCCCTTTTCATGGCCCAATTACACAGCTCAGAAGATGCAAATTGTCCCTATGGATTTAAAAATTCAAGGTAACTAACAATAGTGACTCTAAAACCAAAAACCCACGACATCACTGAGATTACTCATGTGCTGAAAGTTAAGCATGTGCTTAAGTGCTTTCTTGGGTTGTAGCCTTGTTCAAACAATTGCTGGCACTTAGCATGAGATGAATATTGGCATATTGGAAGTGTGGAAAGTGGTGAATTTTCCCAAGATTTTGCTGCGAAAGCATCTTTGCCTGAAACCTGGCCCACACTCTTTGGAAAATGGGACTGCTTTGGTTTGAAATATTTGCATACCTTAGCACAAGTTCCCACAGAAACAGGTCCAGTTTTGACTTCATAACACGATGTGAAAGAAAAAAGAAAAGCCCAAAACATAACTTGTATTCTGAGTTCTGTTTCTTGTCTTTTATTGTGATTTTGTGGGTCAGTCCTAGCTTACAGCTAGCTCAAGTGAAAGAGTGCTCTAAGAATTCAATCAGCAGCCAGGAATTAATGGCAGTTTTCCTGAGGGTCATCGATTGAATCACATGGGGTAGCAGCCCTGTCCCTGTCTGTGTGTCTCAGGTAGTTTCACAGCCAGCTGAAAACCAGACAGAACATTTAATTCAGTCTTCCTGGGCTCCATCTGTGATCAGTGGACAGAAATGGATGCTCCTGGAAACTGGCACAGCCAACCCCAGAACCAAATCCCATCCAAACGCTCCCAGCTGGCTGGGCACCCTTCCTGTGTGTCTTACCAGGGACCGCAGGGAAAATCCTGCCAGTGAGCTCTGACAGGACACTGAGGAAGGGAAGTTTTAGTCACTGGGTGAGGAGGCAAATATGCAGACTCTTAGGCACTCCTAGCTGGCTTTGAGACTGTTGTGACTGATTTGCAATGGGGGTGGTGAGGCCCTGGCACAGGGTGCCCAGAGAAGCTGTGGCTGCCCCTGGAAGTGTCCCTGGCCAGGCTGGACGGGGCTTGGAGCCACCTGGGACAGTGGAGGGTGTCCCTGCCCATGGCAGAGGTGGAGCAAGATGGTCTTTAAGGTCCCTTCCAACCCAGACCACTCTGTGATTGTGTGATTCAAAACTTCTTCATGTGTTTGAAATGTTGAGACATGAGATGAATTGTTTACCATAGGGGCACATCACTGATCTGCATCCCTTGGTGATTGGGGAGATTCAGAGGCTGCTGCTGGGCCATACCTTGAGACACAACAAACTCCTTGAAACCCTTCATGGGGCTGTGGTTTTCTGGTAGAGGGAAAAGCAACATGAATTTTCCATTGGAACCTTGTGCAAAGCGAAAGAGTAGCCAAGGTCTTTATACTCTCTAAGCAGGAAGGAAGGGACGAGGGAATTCAGGGACAGAGGCACTGGGCTGTGCTCCTACTCTAAATGTGTGTAGAGGTGAATGCTGTCTGTCTCCCCTGTGCACATCTGCCTGTTTACCTCCTTCTGCACCACTGGAATCCAGCATATCTGTCAGCCAGTGCTCACAGCCCCTTTATCTCCCTGTGAGCCCCAAGCCAGTTGCCCCTCCTTGGTGCCCTGGCATGTTTTCCATATTAAATAAAACGACACCCCCACATGTTCCGGGCAAGGCTGTTTTGAAGGCAGTCACATATCTTTACTCTTGCCTCCTCTGACCTTGATCTTCACTTTCTCTTTTTCTCCCAAAGAAAATATTTGCTTGCACTGTTATCTGTGAGCAAGATCCTTTCCCCAGGTGTGGTGATGCTGAAAGAAAAATTAATTTCTCCTACCTTCTTCCCGTCAAAGAGAGGGAACTTCCTTTCAAGCTGAGAGGAGAGACAGCCTTTAATGGATAGCCCTTGCCTAGTCAGCACTGGGTGCTCCACAGAGGAGAGTAAATAACTAGAACAGTGGAAACATTTTATTAAGAAATGCAAAATAATGCCAGACCTTCTGTTCTCAAGCTGTATTTTAATCTCAGTTCTTGGCTCAAGCTGAGGCTTAAACATCCATTTCTGAGGGACAGGACTTTATCCTTGGACCTTACAGAAACCAGGCAAGATACACTCAATTCCACTGAGTGTGATCAGCCAGGATTGCTGGTATCTGGGATACAAAATGAGAGTCAGAGCCGAGGAAGAGAGCAGAAAGCTAAATAAATCAGTGGGGGGAAAAAAGAGGTCAGGCCAGGTGCAGCACAGAACTGCTGAGTCTTCACACCACAGCGAGTGATAAAGAGGGAGCCTCATCTGCAAGTCTCAAAGTCTCAGCTCACAATTTAATCCAAAGTGTGGGTTGTGCACATGCTCAGAGGGCTGTCCTCTGGCTGTTCCCTAGAAACAGTGTGTGACACGGTCACAGTGGTCATCAAGGTAGTGGCTTTTCGCCGTTCCTGGAGCTTTTTTACACTCACGTTGTTGTGCTGGAGAGTAATCAGCGCTGATTTTTAAGAGCTCAGTGAGCAGTCAGTGCCCAGAGCTCTCTCGCTGGTGTCACAGGCACGTTTAGGTGTCAGTCCCACCAGGGCAGGCTGGGGTGAGCAGCCTGTGTTCTCCACAGCCCTCCCAGTATCCCAGTTTGTGAGCGGTGAGGAGCTGACCAGACCTACGTGCTCTCCTCTGGCAGACCAAGCCAAGAGACACTGAGGTTGGTTTTGGAAAGTTGTCAGACTAACTGAAAAAGTTTCAAAGAGCTGGAAGTTTTCCCAACTTTTCTGCCACAGACTTTGTAAGAAGCTGCGAAGTGTGGTGGACAGCACTGGATCAGGTTGTCTTTGTGGTGTTAACCAGAAGGGTTTTTTCAAGACAAAGGCACTGACTGAAATAACTTGAGAACGAATCTCAGCACGAAGCCCTGGTACAAGGTGTGGATTTGCAGAGTTGAGCTTCGCTGAGAAGCAAGTTTGCAGTCCTGTGATAGGTTATTCTGAGCCATTCCTACCAGAGCTTTAGTACCGAGCTGACACAGAGATCCTGCATTCAGACTTCAAAAAAGGAACACTGAGAGAGAAGCTTGCATTTTCTTTTACGGAGAATAGGTTTTTCTCCTCAATTTTGGCTGTTTTGCACTCACATTCTATGGCTAAACCTTTTCTGTTGCTTGATCATCGTTGGAGGGGAGTGATCATCATCTGTGTAAGCAGCAATTCTTGTCAAGCAAGTACAATATTTTTAAGTCTCTTGTTAGAATCAGGACTTCCATTCAGTGCTGAACTTGTAAACTCAATGTCATTTCTTGGGTTTTAACTCTGTTTTAACACCTAACGGTGGGGGAGTAAGATCTCACTCAGGTTTTTTGGAGTGCTTGCAGAATGTCAGAGCAATTGCCACCCTCAGCATGGCAGGTGGCTGGAGGGCTCCTGTGGCACTGCTTGTGGGTCCTTAGCGTTTCATTTTTCATGGGTCCTTAGCAGTCCATGTGCTTCAGCCCTCTGCTTTATGCAACACAATCATTTATTTCAAATTTCCCTTATTGATGAATTTGTCCTCAGTTGGAAGGGGTGTGTGGTCAGTGACTTGTCAGAAATCCCAGATGAGGAGAAGTTGAGTGAAATGGAAAGCGACTCTTCAGTCTGAAAGTCCCTACAAACATGAAGAAGCAGAGAGGTGGAGAATCAGCAGTGGCTGTTCGTAGTGAGCAAGAACTCCTGACAGCCAGTTACTGGTGTGCCTTTTAGCCCCTGAACTCAAGAGGAAGCGTGAGTGCATTTACCTGACACTGGCCCAGCTGAACAGACAGGGAAATTATGAATATCACAATGATGATATCTAAATCCAAGTCCCTGCAGAATGCAACACTAAAATTTCACCGCGACATCTGTCCTTATTATGGCATTCCTTCCTTCACCTCCAAGATCTATTTCTCTCTTTTCTGGAGGTCTACCAGCCAGAGGAATGTATGATCTAAAGCAGCTGAAATGAATTGCCAAATCTATCTGTCATGAAGATAATTAACACCATATTTCCACCCAAACAAGATACAGATCACTGTGTGGTTTTTCTCCCGACACCAACAGCTGAAGCCCATATTATCACCCATCTTCTGCTCATCCCTCCTCCACAGCTACCATGCCAAACCTCTCTCGATATGCCAGGAAATAGTGGGGAGGAGCTAAGATAGGACTGAAATATTAAGAAAACACTTTGCATGCCCAGATTTATCCGCAAGGTTGTCCATGCAATAGCAGCGTGCTCCACATCTGGATTCCCAGCTGGCTCTGGGACTGTGGATGGCATTCCAGCTGTCCTTGTGCCCCAACACTTCCCCAGCCACCCTGGAAAGGGCTGACCTTGATTCGTGCAAGGGCCTCCTCTGCTTTTTCTGGGGTACATCCCCCAATAGTTCATGGTTGCCTTGCAATTGAATAAATCATGGAATCACAGAAACACAGAAAGGTTTGGGTTGAGAGGGACCTTGAATCAGCTCATTCCAACCCCCTGCCATGCAGCCTTCCACTAGACCAGGTAGCTCAGAGCTCCATCCAGCCTAACTTTCCAATTAACTGCCCTCTTCCCCTCTCACTTGCAATGAAGAGGTCTCAGTTTATTCTGAATTTCTTGGTCCTCACATGTGTAATACTGTCTTATACCAACATATGGACCATTTCAGGACATCCAGACCTGTGAGTTATTTATCTCTGCATTATAACTCCGTCTTTCTCTGCATTGCCTGAGCCTATTTACCAGTTCTGTATGTCTGTGGATACCTGAACTTTTGGAGTTCTGATCTTTATTTTCACGAAATGTTTGCTAGTCACCCTCAAAGTGATAACTCAATGAAAAAATTCCATTTTCATTCAAATTTCTCTTTCAATCCAACCTATTACAGCTACTAGATGTAAATGCAAAGCGGGGTGTCTCTTGTTGGAGTCCCTGAGTATTTAATGCCCACTCTCACACCATGCACTACCAGGGAACTGCTGTTATTAAAAGCATTTTTCACTAGTTTCCAGCTAGGAGGTTTCTTTCCCGTAATTGCACAATTCTCCATATTATTTTTTCTTTAGTAATATGTTAGAGATCCCTGGCTATATCCATGTGAAATTTTACAGCTCCTCTCCAGTAGAAACACTTTTACCAAGCTTCAGCAGGAACAGATTTACTCTTATTCACACTTTCTTTCTCATTTCTGAGCGCTTTCCTATCATTAGCTTTCCATGCTAGCTTTCCATGGACAAAGCTATTTTGAGCTTTCCCAAGAAGCAAACACCCTTCTGTCCCACCAGGTTTCTCTTACCCCTGTAATTTCCAGTTTCAGGCTCAAGAACTTGCCCAGTTCTTCATCCAGAGTCCTTTTGTTGAGGAGGAAATGTTCCATTTTCCCCTTGCAGATGCTGCTTTCCCAGCAGGAATAGTGTCCGTGCTGTCACTGTACGACAGTCTTGTCAGTGAAGAGTTTTGAGTGTGTTGGAGCTGCCTGTGGTCAGTTTTGGCCGCGTTGTGATGTTTGCTATGCAGCTGGTGTAGGACAGTGGAGGAGTCCTGGGGCTGCCATTGTCCCAGTGCTGCTCCGAGGCCTTGGCTGTGTCATCATCTTCCTCCTGGTGCAGCCAGTACAGATTGCCCTGCTCCTGCTCAATGCACCTGGAAATCCCGCATGATGAAAGAACAGAACAGTACGGGGCAATTGCCCATCCCACACGTTCCCTCCCAGCAGCAGGAAACTGGTCATAGGTTCACCTGTCCCTGACAGAGGTGAGGTGCTGTGGGGAGGAGACTCCTCCGCCCAGCAGCGACTCTGCTGCCAACAGTGCCTGGGGAATTCTTTCCTTTCCCAGCAGCGGGGCCTCACCTGTGGCTTGCACGGGTCTGGGCAGGGAGGCACAGGGGTGACTGATGCTGCTCCCTGTGCCAGGCTCAGCGAGCCAGGAAGAGGAAAAAGATGGAAACTGCTTCTATTCCATCTCCTGTTCCTGCCTCTCTCCTTCACATGCCGTGCTGTGAAATCCCGAGGTAGATGTTATTATTTATAGCTGCCGGTAGCGTGCTGGGTGTTTCACAGAGGAAATGCACGGAGTGCCTTCATCCAAAGAGCTCCCAGGGAAGTGTTGGGGGCCAGCGGTGCTGCTGCTCTCAGGGGTGATGCATCTCCGCTTGGCTGATGTGATTTGACAGCTGGAAGTCACGTTCTGATGGCTTTCCCTCTTCCCTGCTTTCTTCATTAAAGGTGCCAGGTTATCCTTGTGAAGGAAGAAAACGCGCTTCCTGACCCCACACGCAGAGCAGATAGAGCAATTTTTTCCTTTACCATCCTCTGCCAAATTGCCTTAACCCTGCCCTGGAGAGGAGAAAGAACAATTTGACGCTCTGTGCCCATTCAGGAGGCAGCTTTTCCGCTGAGCCTGTGCAGAGAGGCCATTCGGTGCCAGCTGTGGTGATAGATTTGTGGTTCCTCGCTGTTGCGGTTTCTTATGTAACGCTGTAACTAAAGCTGGCACTTGACAGAATCTGTAGCTCCTGTTCTGGCTCGGCTGCACATGATGCAAGAATAAAGGTGGTAAGGGCGGGTTGATATCTTTATGGGTTTGTCATCCCAAGATGGGGCAGCCCAGAGGAGTTTTTCAGCCTGGGTCGATCTTTGAAGGGTGGGATTCTCCGAATGCCCCACAGCTGCCACTCCTAGATAAATTATTCCAGGAAAGAGGGACTGCCCCATTCAGGGAATGACACTTGGCTTCGGGAGCAGCTCTGCTCCAGGCAGGGACTCCCCAGATACCACTGCTACCTTGGATTCCCATCTCCAAAGCACCTCTTGGGCAATGCAAAAAGGCTGGAGAGGGATCAGACCTGGAGATTACAACTTAACCATGTGTAAGCATCCCTAAAGAAGTGAACATTAACAGCTGTCCTATTATTATCCAAATAGATACTATTAGAAATTGATATATTTAATCACTCCCAGCCAGGGTGGAATTTGAACTCATGACCTAGAAGTAGTAGCAAAGTTTTCAGCTGCAGGAGGGAAAAAAAAAAGAAGGTCAAACAGGACTTTTCCTGCTGGGCAAAATAATTTATTGCAGGTGAAACAGTCTCAGATATGTGGTAAATTAGGCTGTGCATTATCTCATGGATAATAACTTCACTCTGATGTTTGCCTTCTTGTGTGTGTCTTTATTTTGGGCTCTAAATAAGATAAGAAGCACCAGAAATCTCCCAGGAATAACAAATGCATTTTCTTTGCTTAATTGAGGAAAGAAATATTGGACAGACATGTGTTATGCAACAATTTAAAAATAACTCGCTTGTAAAACTTGGAGTGAGCCTCAAATACCGCAGAAGTAGCAGAAATGTGTTACCTACCTTTTTATCAGTCAGCCAATATAGTTTTTCTCAGCTACTTTTGCTGAACTATTGGCCTGATCATTTCCTGGGCATTTTATTTTAATATATTTTCCTAGGAAATGCATTCCAAGCCTGTGTTAAATTTGAAACTACACTCAAGCAGGCAGGGATTTGGAAAGAACGCTGCAGTCAGACTGAAATACCTGTGCTGTCCTTTATATCTTGTGGGGTCCAGCAACAGACAGGACAGAAGTGTTCCAGGCTGTGTTGGACGGGGCCCTGAGCAATCTGGTCTAGTGGGAGGGTTGAAGTGAGATGAGTTTTAAGGTCCCTTCCAACCCTTCCAACATGGTTTTAGATGTATCACTGCATGACGTACAACCTGCTGATCCTGCTGCAGGCCCGAGGCACCCATCTTGTGATTGTTTCACCCAAACTTCTCTCAGTCTTTTTGGTCAGGATCTCCTTAAAAGAATGATGACATTGGGCATCTCCGTGCTGATATCCCAATTCCAGCATTTTCCTGGCGCTTTTGTGATAGGAAGGGCAAGGTGGAAAGAAAGCTCCTTCTTCTTTTCAAATGGTGCCTCAGAGAGGGTGCCTGGAATTCAATACCCCAAATTATCAGTCCCTGAAAGCCCAGTGCAGCAAACCAGATCATTTATTCACAGTGGTACAGGATTTTTTTAAACTGTAAGACCAGTTGCAGATGTAATGACGATAGAGGAAATTAGCTGATGATGGGATTTTAGGAAGAGGCTAGTGGAAGTATGTTCAGTAATGTTCAGTTATTAAACCATTAGAGATCCCACTGGAGACCAGCCAGTAGGATTTCTCATAATCTGCAGCGGCTTAAGGCAAAACACAGAGCCCTGAGCAGGGAAATGACAAAATGTTCCTCTGGAAGAGTCACCTCGTCTCCTCAGCCTTGTCTGTGTGCTCTGCTCGGGGTGTGACAGCACCTCCCTGTCCGTCATCCCTCCCACAGCCCCCCTGCCTGGACCCTCCAAAATACGCCTTGGTGAGATGGGGTGGTAGATGTGAAACCAGAGAACGCTGCAAACACCTGGGGTCGCTTGGGGCCCAGCCTAAGCCCTGCTGAAAATGCACAAAATAACTTCCACTGGCTCCAGGAGCCCTTGGATCAGACACTGCGGGTGTTTGCTCCCATGGCTCTGTTCACCATTTGGGTGGGATTACAGGGAAACAGGAGGGTATTGAGTTCCAAAAATCAGGCCTTGGCTCAGGCCTGTTGGAAAGAAATCCAGGAGGACAGGTCTGGATTTCGAGAAGCTGAAGGAGATTATTCTGCCAAATTGACCACCCTAAATTGGGAAGAGCCTTCTGCCCAACCCCGTTGCATTGGCACAAGGCTGAGGGCAGCAGCTGAAATGCTCCCAGCTGCGGTGATTGATGAGAGGGGTTCCGGACTTCACACAACGGTGCTGTGCAAAGCCGTTCATTGTGCAGTGAAAATTCCTTACCTACCATCCCACAGACAGGAAATAACTCTGCACCCCAGTGTGCCCCCATCACCCATTCTGTGTCACAGCATTGCCTTTGATGGAACAGGGAACCAATGCCTTTGAAGGTCACAATCAGTGTTTGTCACCTCTGACACCTCCAGCAGGTCACAAACCCACAATGCTCTCCCACCACTGCCCTGGTGACCCAGGATGTGTTTGATGGGTTCTTCCGGACCAAAGCCAGGAGGTCACTCTGGCTGTCAAGGCCTGTTCCTCTGTCACCTGCATTCTGTAATAGCACACTCAGCCCCAGTGATGATCTGAAAGTTCTGGGGTGGTTGTTGGCTGCCAGGGTGTGGTGGGCAGGGTGTGCATTGGACACTGCTCCCACGCTGTGGTGTAACCGGGTGGGTGCTCCTGCACGGAGACATCGCATCACAACCGGGCATCGCTGGGGGTGGCAGGAACCAGGCAGCGCTCACAGACAGGCACGATGCAACAGGCAGAGCTCCGTCAGTGACAGTGACGGCCGTGACAGCGCCGATCCTGTCCCAGCCTGCCCGCTGGCTGTGTTCCTGTTTGCTCCCTGCCGCACCGGGACACCGGAGCGCTGTCCTCAGGTGGAGCACACTGGCACCATTCCCTCGAAATCAATGGAGAGCTGCTGGCTTCCTCCAGTTGGAAATGGGGCTTTCAGAATTTCATGTCCCAGATCTTTCCTTCCTCAGCTAAACTACACCAGCCTCTCCTCCTGCGCTGGCCACATCTGAGCCTCACATTGAGAAGCGCTCATGTCTCGCCCAGGGTCTGAGCGCAGCAGTGAGGAAGAAAACACAACAGATTTTTTCCTTCCTTCCCTGCTTCTAATAGCAACCAGGTGCTCTGACACTTAACCTGTGTGCTGCCGTGAAATTGCCTGTCTGGTGCAAACACCCATGTGAGGCCCAGAGCCTCGAGGATTTGCTTTATCCCAGGATTTGTAACCTAATCTCAGTGAGATTGTCCATTTATATCAGCCACCTTAAAAATTCATATTTTTGTTTTTGTTTGAACACGAGAGGAGAAAATCGTCTCTTGACATGGATTTTTTTCTAATGAACTATCTTTAAGGCCTTGGCTGCAAACTTTGTTTTTTTATTAAACGTGCTACTGTGTTTTAAATTGGTAGCAGGGCAAATGCTTGGAATATTATATCAAAGTCTGCTGGAGTTAATCAGTTGCATATATATCTATAGGTTTGCTACTTACAAAACATACCAGTTCTTGCATGAAAGACAGAGGAGAGCAGTCTGCATAAAAGAATTGTTCAAAACCAAATGTGTTTAAGGTCCTAAACAGGACCTGGGTTTCAGGGCAGAGCTGCTACAGGCAGACGTGTAATCCTGCCCAAGGGTATCTGGTGCCGGCAGGTAGCTGGTCTGAGCAGCAAATGCACCTCTGAGGGACCGATGAGCAGCTGAGTTGCAGTGGTTTAAACCTGGAGTGTTTTGCTGAGTTACTTGAGATTTACACCCACAGAAGCGAGAGCAAAGCTGCAGCCTAATTGCCTGGTTTGGATTTGTGGTGATTATGAGAGTTGGTGGTGGCTTTGATTCCTAGAAATATTCCGAGGATCAAAGGATATTTTCCTTTTCTAATACATTGGATCCTTTAACTTCTGACTTCAATCCCAAAGCTGTGGGTTATTGCGCAAGTGAGTAAGGTGGCTGGTTTAGGTGTGAGTTCAACTTTCTGACATGGCCAGAAGGAAAAGTTGAGTCGGAGCTTCAGAGAGCACAGAGTCCTGTTGGTACAGAACGTACTCACCAAGTGTTCAGCTGAGATTATCTGTTCAGATCATTGGCTGCTCCTTGGAAACACCCAGTTCAGGTTTAACTTGGATTTGGGAACAGAAATCCACCGTGCAGTCCCAGTCTCCCATGCAGCCCCTGAGTGTTCATTTAGTACTCCAGCCAGCCTGTTTTCCTGTGCTTGTAAACAAAGTTTTAAACAGCTGGAGGGCACATGTGGAGCAAACCTGTGGCCCATTGGCACCTCTTTCCTCATAGACAGAGAGAAAGAAAAGCCTCTCCAAGGCCGTTTCCTTGGCATTTGCGTCTTCTGAGTCAGCTTGGTATCCGAGAGAGAGGCAAGAGAGTTGTTTTGAGGCCTTTGCACCTGCCATGTTGCTGGGCTTATCCAAACAGGGAGAGCTCGGCCCACAGCTGAAATAACAGCCCGGCACAAGAGCTCGGGATTTTTGATGTCCTCGTGTTTACAGCATCCCGCCCCTCCTCTCTCCCTGCTGCGGAGTCGGGAAGGAATTCTCTTCATTATCTTTCTGCCATGCTTCTCATGCCATTTTTATTAAAAAAAGGCAGAGCGGGAGGGGAGCGTGTGTGAGAGGAGAGAAGAAGAGGAAAACACTCATATTTGTGCAGTCAGTGGCACTGAAGGGAAAAGAATGGAAGCTGGGGAGCAGATCTGTTTGGGTTGTCCTAAAGTGACCTCATCCCTTGGTTTACTCTTTATCAGTTGCTTTTAGAGCACCTGAGGATAACAAGGCCTGTAAACATCACAGTGTTAGTGGATATTTGGGGTAATTCAGGACCTCTGGGATTGGCCCTGGGTGTTTCGGAGGCTGTGAGCAGCGTGTGGGGACAGACTGGACAGCTCCAGGCTGCGTCTGACAGGACAAGGGATGGTGCAGACCTTCAGCTCTTCTGTTTGTGGTTGTAATTCAGTCCACCCTGGCAGCTGATCTGAAGCATTGCAATGAGGGAAGATGCGGGGTTGCTGCTGTTTGCTGCCAGCAGATTTCCTGTTTTGCTCTGCAAGGCTTCCTTGCTAGCGAAGAAGAGCAGAGGTGACAGTGTTAGAGGGGAACAGGGGCGCCATTGGCAGAGCAGGGCTCGTTCTGGGCTGCAGAGCGATGGCAAGGAAACGTCATCTTTGGGCTCAAGTGTTTGGTGGCTGTTTGAGGTCAGAGACAGATGGGTCCTTCCTGAGGACACTTCAGGTGTACAATTTGCCTGTTTCATGAGACACTGGCTGTGACAGCTGTAATTTAATTGGGGATGCTGAAGACCGTGTCTTCTTGTCCTTAAATAACAGGAACACTGTCTGCTCTCACTGCTGTCTGACCATTTGTCTTTTCATAGGGCAGAAGCTCGGCTCAGCCTTAAGGATATTTTCAATTCTGTTGGAAACAAGTCTTTGCTGTATAAGAAACCCTCCTGCTGTTCTTTGTAGTAGGAAAAACACATATGCCATGGTAGTAGGAAAAGAGGCTGGGATGTTTGCTTTCCCTCGATGCTCTCACTGCATGTCTGGTGTGTGCTGTGTCCTCAGATGCTGAAACCCTACAGCATGCACAGAGCAGAGGTGGTTGGGGCAGTGTCGGCCCTTGCAGGTCTGCTGGAACTCAAGGGCATGAGTGTTTCTTCTGTAAATTCAACGATCCTTTAAACCTACCTTGGTCTGAGTAAAAAAAAAAACAACTTCCCACAGGTATAATTTTTCCTGCTAAGTTTTCCAGGAACACCCAAACTGAGAGCAGAGGTCCCTCGCCTGGGGGGAGAGAGAGAAAGATTAACTCAACTGCCCAGCCTCCCCAGTAAAAACAGGAAAGGAATTAGAGGGTTCCATATTCCTGACCCTGGATCCGTCACTTGCCACAACAGACAGGAAAGTTGCCCTCGTGGTATTTCACACGGCACGTCCTAATTCCCCCTCTAAGCAGAGGGCTTGAGTCATTGCTTTTTAATAAGGCTGCCTCCCCACAGGCGGAAGCTGCAGCGATCAATGCAGCTTACTCGGTTCTAGAAAAGGTCATTAAAAGACCATAGATATAAATTTAAAGAGTGTTTGTTCACATCCTTGATGTTAAAGATGTTCTTCTCTCTCACTTCCTTAAGTAGTGTCCTACCGAGCTGCCGTGCGCCGGGTCCTGCCCGGCAGCGGAGTGCAAAGTGCCCCTTGTTGCTGTCACTGTGCCACCAGCTCCCAGGGAAGGTGGGAGAGGAAATAAATGGTCAAAAATCACACTTTTATCAGCACTTGGGCCCAGCTTGTCTTGCTGACATCTCCAGATACAGTCTGACCTTGGTACCCTGTAACTGCAGAGAGGGAATAAACTCTTCCCCTGCCTGTTCTTTCATTCCTTGCTCCCTCCCTCACTACGGGACTGGATTCCTGCCTGGAGTAGTGCACACATCATCCCTTTAGCAGCTATATTTCTCCAAAATGTGGGCACTGTGAAGGAATGCTAAAGCTCTCTCTAGAGCTGCTGCCAATACGACACATTGAACAGTTCAGGAGGATGTAAATACCTCACGTTCCAGTTGTTGAAACGTGAAATGCCACATCCAGCTCAGTCAGCTTTTTGTCACTAGTTGTGCCAGGCCAGGGTGAGTTGGAAGCATGATGGCTTCAGTTTGGAGTTTCTGAGGTGTTTTTTTGGTGTTCCAGTGCAGCCACATCTCCAGCTCTGCCTGTGTGATGCTGGAGAGCCCCTCTGGAGCAGACATCTCTTTTCTGACCTCCTCCGTGCACAGCTGGTTTGTTGGTGCTGCCCTGGATGTCACACCCCGGGGTTCCTCTGCTGTCCCCCAGTGCAGGGAAGGCTGTGAAGCTTCAGGGTGCTCTTGCTTGGGCTGCTCAGAAGGGGATTTGGGATGAGGATGGGGAGGCCTGCCACTGCTCTACAGGAACCACATCTCTCCAGGCATTTGTCTTCCCTTTCTTTGTATTTTAACGTAAGACAAGGTTATTGGGGTATCATGAGCATAAATAACTTAATAGCTCTTAATTTGCTACCAAACTGCAGAGGATTAAGAGGAACCAGGCTGCGCAAATACTTAAATGTACGTGTAAGGAGGCAGAGATTTTCACCTTCCCTTTTTGGAGAAGAAATGGCTTTTTTTTTTGTGTCACTAAATTTTAAGGCTCATTTGCCTGTCACAACACATCATTTCTCCAAGAGCTTTCCATCTCTGAGCAGGCTGCAGTTGGAGATCTCCCCTCCCCGACGTGTAGCAGGTGACAGGGTGAGGGCAGAGCCCAGTGACACAAAGGCAGCAGCCAGTGTGCTCCACGTCCACAGGGCCCTCTCTCCATACAAACTTTCCCATCCTTAATCCATACAATTGAATAAGCCAGAACTTCTCCCCACTTAATAACTTTCTTTTCCAATTTTCTGTCTTATTCATCCATGTCCACATTCATCTCCAGCCACCTCATAATTCATAACCACCAGATTCTCTCTCGTACTAGATTTAGTTCTAGGTTTTCTTCCATTGTATTCTGCAAACTTCCAAACAAATGCAAGCTTTTCCTGTTGTCCCTTTGCCTGCATGTGCACACAAATACTTCCCCCCAGTAAAACCCATGTGCAAGACACACTCACACTCTCAGCCTGCCCCATTACCTGGAGTTTTGGTAGAAATCACATCAAAAATCAGAATCTGGAAACTCCCGTTTTGTACTCAGGACCGCAGTCTCAGTGCATCAGAAAGCAGCGTGGCTTTATTTATTTTGTAGCTGCCCCAACTGTTCATTTGTTACCATTTTCAAAAAATTGAATCTTTTTTTTTGTGGTTAGCAGATCCCCAGTGACAAAATCCACATTTCTGCAAGTGTACTTGTTAATCTTAAATATTTTACAAATGGTTTCGAGACAGAACTTGAGAAATAACTGCTCTTTAATAATCAAAGCTTGGCTCTGCTTTGATTTCATCAGTATATATGAGAAACCTCCCATCTTAGTAAGTGGATTTATCTGGGAGTGAAATCTAGAGGAAAACCCTCGTTGTTTTACTACAGTGTGTGTTTGGCCACTTTAGTTACTTCCTATAATTCTGGTTTTTTGGGGGTTTTTTTTTTTCAGAAAAACAGTTGCTTGAAACAAGTCCCCAGGGGCAGAAGTTTGAAACTTTTCACTTTGACTGAATAAACACTCTTACCAATATCTGGGTAGACATCTCCCCAGCCTGTAGGTGAATTAAGATACTCTTTGTGCTACATGAACTCTCAGATTTAGCTAACAGGAGCCACAGACTGTTGCTGACAGGAATCAGGTGCAGAGGGAATGGGAAAGCCAGTTCTGTTTTCATTCCACTGAGTTTCACTCCCGTTCCACTGCCATGTGCAGTAACAAAGAGTCAGATCCCAGCGCTGCTGGCGAGCAATTCATTCAGTGCCAGTTACTTTGCAGGCACAGTAGCCATGAGAAACAGCTTTGTTGTAAAATAAAATGTGGGATATTGGAGTTTAAGTCATGCTTGTTAATTTAATGAATGTTGTAAGGAGATACTTCTGTCGCCAACCTGAAGATTTCAGTAACTCACTGATAGCCACTTGAATGGCTTTGCTGCCCTGCGTCGTAGATTTATCTCCTCGTAGTACACACTTCATTAGTAGATGCTTTTTGACCAAGTTTCTGTGACAAAAAGCCATGTACACTGCTGCCAGTAATTGGGGCAGTGTGAGCGTGGTGAGCAGAGCACTGGCGGGGTTAGGGAAGAGCTGGGCTGCCTTTCCTGCTCTGCAATTAACCTGATTGATGACTTCGAGCAAATCATTTTGCCTTGGCCACTCCATGGCTTTACAAATCAGCACAATGAGGACAACTGCAATGAGTTTCTTTGAGGAAGGTTTGGAGTTTTGACAGTGTGAAAGCCATTGTGAAAGAGCTAAACATTTTTATTATGTTTTTATTATTTCCATATTGCATATGAAAAATATTATTCCTCATTTACAGATGCACAGGATTTAGGTAATTATGGATTTGCATAAATATGCAACAGTTTGCTAATTCTTTCTGTGAATATTTCCAGGCTAATACCCTGATCCGGTGCTGTGGTGTGGATCCTATTTTTTGCTCTAAAAGAAACCATCTTTTTAACTCTAATGTTTTAATGCCCATGTGTGAAGCGGATAACTTATTTGTCCATCACTGAAACATCCTCAATCCCATTCTGTCTTACACTAATCATCACACTCCCACTGGCTCCAGGTGCAGTTGGATTGAGCTCAGGGCTGCTCAGAAAATAATGACTATTTATAATAATAACGAATAACAGGGTATTTTAAATTCCTTAAATGAACTGTGGCACAAACTTGCTGGTAGTGCTGTCCCTGGCATGGAGCAGAAGTGTCCCAGGCTGCACACAGTGAGGGACAGGGCTGGTTCCTCAGGTGCAGAAGTGTCCCAGGCTGCACACAGTGAGGGACAGGGCTGGTTCCTCAGGTGCAGAAGTGTCCCAGGCTGCACACAGTGAGGGACTGGGCTGGTTCCTCAGGTGCAGAAGCGTCCCAGGCTGCACACAGTGAGGGACTGGGCTGGTTCCTCAGGTGCAGAAGTGTCCCAGGCTGCACACAGTGAGGGACAGGGCTGGTTCCTCAGGTGCTGAGGTGCTCTTGGTGCTGCTCTCAGTGTTTCCCACTGCTCACGGTGAGGGGTGGCACTGCCACGGTGTCAGTGCGATGCCACCTCTGCAGCGGGTGTGGATGGTAAGCTGCAAGTCACCAAACCGCGTGGTTTTCATCAGGAAATGGTTTAGCTGTCGTATGGTCAAGAGCTGCACGTATTTCAGGGTCGTGCTTAAATCAAGCACAGACAAAGGTAGCACCTATCGTGCTCACAAGAAAAAGACACCCAACCAAAAATTAATCCCATCAAAACAAGGTGGGAATGCTGGGGGGAGCTGATTGAACTAAACCTTGTTTTTTTGGCAGCCAACCCCCACTTCAGTCCCTCCTTCTCTGCCCTTTGCTGCTGCTGCCTTTGTTGTACAAATCACCGACTTTCCTTTTGTCTGGCAGGGAGCTGAGCGACAGGACCACGTACAGATACCAGGTGGTGGTTGTGTCCGGGACGGAGGAGAGCGAGCCGTCCCCCGCGCTCGTTTATATCGCTGGGAGCGGATACTGTGGAGACGGGATTATCCAAATGTAAGTCTGAGCGAGCAAACAGAGAGATCCGGGTGCATCTCCTCAGCCACAATCTGTGACTAGGAAGGAATTGATGACCTCTGATGTCTCCTTAGGTTAGGCTGGCTCTCATCTGTAGATAATGACTCACGTGCTTGATGATTACTGGGATGATGACATTTAATTGTAGCGTAGGCCCTGCTCTCCTGGCACCAGGAGATACAGACAGAGATACAGATAATGGAGTCCAGACAGCAGGATCGATAGGCAGTGACGCTCTGTGCTGTTTGTGCTGTTTGCCCGTGTATCCATGTCTCTATCCATGTATATGACATTTCCTACACAGAGCTGGTGCTGGAAGAATCCACACGGCCTTTGATGCTGTCCCCAGACGTGGTGTCCCATGTGTGTGGCAGCTGGGTAAAACCCTGCCACGTGTTGGGGCTGAGTTCCTGCTGCAAGCCCTTGTTAGACTGACCACCAGAGCTGGGATGCATTTGGAGGTGATAGATTTGGCCTCTGAGGGAGAGAGAGTGCTGGGAATTGCGTGTTCTCAATCAGCTCTCCTCTCTCACCAGTCCCCAGGCCACTGAAAATGTAAAACAATCCTTCACAACTGTGTTAGGGTTTGTTCTTCTACTACATTGGCCCTTCAGGCTGCTGCTTCAAAGCCTCCTGGCATTAGGTAATTTAATTATTTAAACTATGGAAGTAACAACAAGCAAGTGCTTAATCCAGCCAGTATTATTTGCTTGAAATAATGCTGATCAGCAATCACACAGCACAGCTCTGTCAGACGATATACCTGGCAGCAAATATTTGCAGGAAGAGGCCCAACAGGCAAGGAAATCAAACAAAACAATCAAACAACATATGAATCCAGAGCTGTCCTGGAAAGAGAGGTGGAGAAAGACAGATTAATTTTGCTTTACATAACTTTTCTGCTACTGTTATGTTTGCACATTCCTCAAACATCACTTGTGGCTTTGCAGCAAGTGTCAAACAATAGCTGAGCTGCCTCAGGAGCGAGCAGGAACCAGACTGTCACAGCTTGGTTGGTTGTGGCCCCACTTGCAGCTGTGGCAGCCCCTTTCTCATCTGGTTCTCACTCTTCTCCCCACACGCTGCCGCAGCCGTGCGGGCTGGCACGAGGCAGGACTCCGTCCCCAACACCCCCTGCTCCCTGTTGACTGCTCTCCTCTGAGTGCTGTCACCTGGAACAGCCCAGCTCCAGGCTTTATGCCTTGTTATTCCCGTGCTGGGGTCATAGTCTGGCCCTTCCAGATTTAATACAAAGAGTTTCAGAGATTCCTGTTCTCTTTTTCCCCACCTGCTGAGCTACAGCCATACCAGCTATGAAGGAAGTTGCTCATATCCTTATCAGGGAACAGCAAGTGGTATCCACATGTGCCGGAGGGAACTGGCCAGGCAAGCCTGTGAACCAGGAATGATGAAAGTCCTCCCTTAAGGAGGAAGGGAGAGGTATTTTAGGGGTCGGCACACAAAGCCACTGTACCAGATCTCAGGCTTTTGGGGTTCTTCAGAGGGGTTGCACAGACCATGGGGTTGATGCTACTTTGCCAGCTGACCGCTTGTTGCCTGTGTGTGCCCTGCCTGCAGAGAACTGGGGGAGGAATGTGACGACATGAACAAGATCAACGGCGATGGCTGCTCCCTGTTCTGCCTGCAGGAGCTGTCCTTTAATTGCATCGGTAAGTCCGGCTCAGAGCCCTTCGACCCGCGGTGGGCAACAACTCTGTGCAGAGGGCAAGGGAAGAAACAGCAGTACTTGCAGCATTTCCAGCTGAAGAGTTGTCATGGAAGAGAGAAAAAAGGTGGAATTTGTACGTTTGAAAGGCGAACATATCTTCCCAGCTTCTGGTCATTTTGATGGGAAATTGGTTCTGCTGGCTTTGAAACAGCCCAGGACTTAGGGCTAAGTCAGCCATTGTGGGACTGCTCCAAAGCCCATTGAAGTCAGTGGGTGGTTTTCCACTGGCTTCAATAGGCTTTAGATCTGACTACGTGAGAAGACATGAACTGATTTTTTTCTGGTAAACAGGAGGAGGAGTGAAAGGGGAAGGGACTGAGACCAGAAGCAAGTCCAGCTGAGGTCACACCTCTTTTGAGTTGCAAATCAATATCTGAGGATCAAAGGTCTGGCTAATCCCCTTTTTCAGAGGTGAAAACTACTTAATCAGATTTCATTTGCAAGCCTGGTTTGCTCTGATTAGCAAAACCTGTAAGCACAATGGCCGGAAGATGCTCGCGCTATCGGGACTGCGGTTGCGAGCTTTACATATTTATTAAACTCTCTAGGAATGCTGGGGACAGAGAAGGGAAATGGAGACCAATTTACACTGCACCTTCTGTGGGGTAAACCCACATTGTGGGGCTGCTTTTTCCACCCAGGGCTCTGTGAGGTCTGGGAAAGGATGAAACACGCAGAGCTTCGGGAACCAAAGTTAATGTTTATAAAGGGTCGGCTTCTTCTCAAGACATTTTATGGGATTCCTTATCTGGACCGACCAAGCAAACACTCTATGCCATGTAGTGATCCCATGCCTTTAGCTCAGGCCATCAGTCCTAAGCAGATAACATAATGTTGGCAGTCTGAAATTTGCTCTTTTTGGCAATTTTACCATTATCTCTTGTGCCTGGAGCAACACAGGATGGACCTCACAGGCACCATGCTTCCCTTGGGTGGTAAACTAGGGACTGCTTGGCTCATCAGAACATTTTTACTTCAGCATCCCACACTGTGAGACTTGAGGCCTGATTTGGTGGTGTACTTATTTACATATGTAAATAGTTCTATTGAAATCAGGCATATTTATGGTCAAGGCTAATTGTGACTATTGGTGGTCTTGAAGTTACATTTGTGTTTCAAGTAACTTGCTGCCTTAGAGCCTCAAGCACAGAGAGATTTTGGTCATAATATTTTGAAAGTGGGATAAACACGCAAATATTTTGGGTTCCCCAGACATCAGGCGTGGTGTGAGGCTGGTTCCAGCAAGGGTTTGGGCTGGTGCGGGATGGTTGTGTCTGCATCACCCTGTTCAACAGCAGCGCTGAATTCCTGGGTCCAGGTCTGTGCTTTGACCACATCCCAGAGTTACATTCGGACAAGACCCAGGTCCCCTGTGTCCATTGGTTTTCCAGGAAGCCGGGTGGTGTGGGCTGGGTGGGAGCTGCAAAATGCTCCAAATAAATTCATGGACAGGAGTAAGAGTGGGGTGTCCCAAGCCTTGGGCCACACAGTAATGTCCTTCCAGGGGTATGCAGGAGTCTGCTTTATGTCTTTGTGCATAAAATCATGGAACTGGTTATGTTGGGAAAAGATCATCGAGTCCAAGGTATCATCCATTCACCATCATCCAACCATTCACCCCCTGTTCAGCTCCAGGAGCAGCAGTAGGGCTGCCTGAGAGTGGGACAGAGCTGTCTGACAGCAGTGTGACTAGAAAATGAAGCAACTAAAACGTACAGATTTTTCTGCTCCATGACAGAGGAAGTGGGTTTTCAGGTTTGCTTGTGTTGGTAAGGAGAGGGGAATTCCAGGGGCAAAAAAAGTTGTTTGTTTGTTACGGGCTTTGGAAGGTTGTGGTTTGCAGAGATCCTGGATTACAAAACAAATGCTATCAAATTGCTTGTGAAATATTGAATATAGGGGACTCAGATGAATCAAATTAGCTGAATCCCAGGGAAGGTGCGGGAACAGAGATCTTGCAAATGTTTTGTCGTGTGACTTTACAGCTGTGCTGGTGTGGCTGCTGTGGTGGCAGTGGGCTCAGGGTGTGTGCAGGGTCTGTGAGGGCAGCCCCACTGCTGCTCTCAGGCAAATTCTGCCTTCAGGTTGCTAGGACAGGTTCAGAGGAGGCAACACCTGTGAAACACATCCCGTTAGCTCTTGTGGTAGCTGGACCACTGTGAGTTATGACCCCTGGAGCTAAGGAGACACCCCTAGTTTGTCTTTCAGATAAATGAACAGTGCTGATTTATAGTCTGCTTAGCATACCAAGCATTAAAATCTCACCAGAAAACATAAAGATGTTGGGGAAGTGAGTGGCTGTACATATTACATAATAAATAATAGTAAAAAAGAGCAGAAATTCAGCATTCTCCATAATCTAACAATGTTAGACCTAATCCTCTGCCTTTAGCTGAACAAAAGTCTTCTTTGATATTGGTGGGGTGTTTTCCTGGGAAATAACAGAATTCTTGGGTCCCCGTTTGAGGAGCGCAGAAAAATAAGTGTAATTTATTTCCATGTTTACAAGGCTGACACATGTTATAATCCTGTAGAACAACAAGTAGTTATTTCAGAGAGTGTTATTTTTTTCAGTGATGTTCTTGTTGTATTATGTAGCTCTTTAGAGCCCTGGGAATCACTCCCCTTCACCAAAGAATTCAGTGAGCCTCAAACACATGTTCAGAGGCTTTGCTGAATCGGGGGCCTCAGGGTTTGATCTTGCAAATGCTTTCTTCCAGGCATGTTTCTGAACTACCACAAGGCATTCTTTAGACTTCAGCAAATCTAACCACAACAGTGAATGCAATGCTTGTCACAAATTGTCTGCAGGATTGGGTCCCACGTGGCTGCAAAGAGCCGCTAAACATTTTGTTTGCTAAAGGCGGGGCTGCAGGGGCGTCACGGATGGGTTCCAGGGGAGGTTTGGTGGCAAAGCCCGAGTGGGCTCCTGCCTCCTAAACCAGAGACCACGCAAGTGACTGCACTCGGCAGGAGAGAAATACAACAGAGCCCGCAAGCACCACCAGGCTTTCGATTCAGAGCCATGAATCACAGAATAATTTAGGTTCAGAGGAGTCTCTGGAGGTCTCTGGTCCAAGGAGGGCCAACTTCAAAGTTAGATCCAGCTTCAAAGTTGGAGCATGTTGCTCAGGGTCATGTTCAGCTGCGTTCTGGATATTTCCAGGGATGGAGGCAGCCTTTTTGCAGGTGTCCCTCTGCCTCTCTCGCTCCCTTTGCCTTTTAGGATCGTGGGGTTTATGGGCTTTTTTAATTGGCCCAACTTTCCTTTGACTAAATGGCACAAGGCTCTCAAGACACTTTGCGCTAGTGCCTGTAATAAAATTAAACTTCTTTTTATTTTTTGCCTTGCTTTTGTTTTTCCTCCTTCTTTCCTCTCTAATCAGATAACAGTGGATCAATCTGCTCTGCCAGGGAGGAGGGGTGCGGGGGAAGGAAGGAGGGAGGCAGGGAAGAAAACTGTGTGGTCTCACTGTCAGGCTGTCCTGGCCTTCTCCGAGCACAAAGCCCAGTAACAGAAAACAGAAAAGATTAATAGCATTTTCTTCCTGCAACATGCTGAAGAGCGACAGTGAGATTAATTAATTAATTAATGGAAGCATCTGGCAGTGCTCCGTTCTTTAAGTTCTGCAGTGCTCTCGCCCTTCCCCATCCTGAAATTTATCATCTCTACCTTCTCTTCCCCCCACTCTGCCTCGTATAGTGGATTTTGCATGTTTTTATCTTTTCCACAGAGAATTTAGTCCCACGGGGAAAGTTTCACTTTGCCTTTTGATTTGTAGGAGACAGGCGATTCAAAGCCGTGCCCGTGTGACTGATGCACCCCTCTCCTACCTCTGGGCTGCTTTCCTTTCACCTTGCTTCTGATTACTCCCGGGATAACTGATTTTTGTGGTTACCGCGGATCCGAGCCAAGTTCAGCCCGGCGTGTCCTGTGTAAAACAGACCCCATTTGTAAGAGTTATGATTCGCAGTGGTGGGAACCCGGGGCTTAGCACTTGATCCTTTCTCAGCGGAGGGTTGAGAAATGGGTGTCTGAGGCACAGCCGAGCACCTTGTCCTTGGCGTGCACTCTCCCACACACCAGCACTGCACACCCAGATATATGTGGGACATTGAGAAAGAGCCCGGCTTTCATTTGCATTCCTTTTGTGGAGTGGGATGTGCATTATGCATTGATTTAGCTCACCAGTGCTGAAGAAAGAGGAGGATATAATAAAAAAGATGCAGAGATCAATAAAAAGGGAGGAAGGGGGAGAGAAAGTAATATGAAAAGAGATGAGTAAAGGCTGATAGACACATTGAAACACAGCTGGGAAGTAGCTCCAGAACTTCTATCTCCCCTTAAGTTTGCTGGGTAATTTATGGGGTTTTCAGTCACTTCTTATTGGTGTTATTATTGCCACACTTTATCTCCTTTGCTTATAAGGGACTCTCGGCTAAAGACTTTTTATAGCAAAACAGGGCAGTGCTTCCACTGACTTCCACATGTGAGTGGTCACCCTGAAGAACAGGAATGTTTCAGGTTAGACACTCATCTCAGTGGTGTGTTGGATCAGGGCCTTGGGGATGTAAAATACAAAGAAAAGACACAGAGCAGAGGCAAAGAGAAAATAAATGCATCTAGCTCTTGAATTTACCACCAATTTCTGGCATGCTTGAAACATTAGTCACCAGTGGTTGTTCGGGGAGAAGTATGATTTTAATTTGACAATGATCCTTAAACACCTTTTCTTTTGCTCCTGCTTGGCCTCAAATGTTTTTCTGCTACCTTACAAATCTGGATCTGTCCTCCTCCTCCTCCTCAGAGGCCTCTCCCTCCAGCTGTGAGCCTTACCTTTGTGGGAGCTCTATCCTTTACCTCTCCCATTATCCATAAATTAAGCATAGCACTTTCCCCTAATCTTATTGTTTGGCGGGCTGCATTGCATTCAGGGAAATGATTAATATTCATGAGCTTGCTATCTCTGTTTGGTGCATAATCCTCTGGGGAAATTGCAGTGTTAAATGAGTGACACAAACCTAATTTTATATGTCTTTTCTTTCCTTTCTTTCGTTTTCCTTTTTTCCCTTTCTGACAGAGAAGTAATGTGCTTAAAATAAATTGATGGATGACCATCCATATTCATTGTGGGCATGCTTTGAGAGCGCTCCCATCCTCTCCCCCTCCCTTCCTCATACTACTGCACAGGAACACAGCTTTGGCTGCCCAAACCTGGCCCCACGCAGCAGCTAATGGTGATTTTGCCTTCTTTCACCAGCACTAAATAGGCCTTGGCTGACCCTGCCGAGGGCTTTCAGTAGAACAACAGCATGGGAGAAACGGAGCCACCTCGCAAGAGAAACTCAGCATCTCCCGGGGCATCAATAAGGTGAAAGCATTGACCAAGGAGCTTGGGAAAGAGTGTTGCTGTTGTTAAAGCAGCTGAGCTTCTATAGCAGAATTTCATGGCAAATAGTCATGAATTTACTGGCCAGAGTTATTCAGATGATATTTGTGTGACTCCTCCAGCTTAAGGCAAATAGTTTGAAGCTGACTGTTTCCTGCAGCTCGCGGGAGTGTGGCTGCATGTTCTGAAATGTCTAAGCACTCATTTGGCAAGTTAGTAATCACAGCATCCTCGTAAAGTCCCTTAAAGTGATTTTCAGACTGTCATCATTAATAGTGCAATCCTAGGAGGGCCAGCTGAGCCACAGAGCAGAGAGAGCAGACATCTCAGGCAGCAAAACACAAAGGACAGATGCTTTTTTGTGGGGGAGAATGTGGGCTGGAGTGGTATTTGCCTGCATTTTTCCCTAGGCCAGTGACTCCAGCCCAGCTCAATCCAGCTTTAGTTTTTAGGACACAGCTACAGTGAGAGTCCAGCAGGAGAATTACTCCTCTGTCTGCTGCATCCCTCACACATTACTCTCCATGGGTCTGAGAGGCTTCCACAGCTTCCTCTGTGACTCAATAGCAACTGCGCTCAGAGGGTGGTGCTGAGCACAAGACCTTCCTTTGCGGTGACATCCAACTATGTGCACAAACATGCACTTTGTTTTCCCTGGGGAATGGCACCGCTGGGTTTTTTCTCTCAGGCTCCTTCTCCCAAACAAGTGTGCCAGGTGTCACGAAGGGCTGTGCTGGCCACCCTTCTCATGGTCATAATGGTTACTCCTGTGTGTAACAGAAACCTTAAGACTTTCAGTCGAGCAGTTGCCAAGTTAAGCTGATAAATCTGTGTAACATCAAAATCTTCTTGGCACCGCCTTACCCAGCCATTCAGGGAGGGAAACAAGGTGATGTGGGAAGAGAACATGTGTCATACGTGCCTGGTTGCCAGGGGCTGGCGATGGCTCTGTAGGGTTCTGTTGGCTGCCCAGGTTGGAGATGGCTGTGTAGGGTCCGTTGCCCATACCTGGTTACCAGGGTTAGAGATGGCTGTGTAGGGTTCTGTTGGCCTTGCCTGGTTGCCAGGTGTTGGAGATGGCTGTGTGGGGTCCTGGTGGCCTTGCCTGGTTGCCCAGGATTGGAGATGGCTGTGTAGGGTTCTGTTGGCCTTGCCTGGTTGCCTGGCTTGGAGATGGTTGTGTAGGGTCCTGTGGGCCATGCCTGGTTGCCAGGGGCTGGATATGGCTGTGTTGGGTTCTGTTGCCCATGCCTGGTTACCAGGGGTGGAGATGGCTGTGTAGGGTCCTGGTGGCCATGCCTGGTTGCCCAGGATTGGAGATGGCTGTGTAGGGTCCTGTGGGCCTTGCCTGGTTGCCCAGCTTGGAGATGGCTGTGTAGGGTCCTGGTGGCCATGCCTGGTTACCAGGATTGGAGATGGCTGTGTAGGATCCTGTGGGCCTTGCCTGGTTGCCCAGGATTGGATATGGCTGTGTAAGGTCCTGGTGGCCTTGCCTGGTTGCCAGGTGTTGGAGATGGCTGGGTAGGGTCCTGGTGGCCTTGCCTGGTTGCCAGGTGTTGGAGATGGCTGTGTAGGGTCCTGGTGGCCTTGCCTGGTTGCCCAGGGGCTGGAGGTGGCTGTGTTGGGTCCTGTTGGCCATGCCTGGTTGCCCAGGGGCTGGATATGGCTGTGTTGGGTTCTGTTGGCCATGCCTGGTTGCCAGGAGTTGGGGATGGCCACTTTGGCAGTGACAGCTCAGACAAGGTCTTGCTTCCACTGCCAGCCACTGGAAATATCCTTTCTCCTAAGTGACAAAGACTCATGTTCTTGGAGGTGAAATATCAAATTTCAGTGCCGGGCTCTGCGAGGGAATTGTAATTGTATCTGTCTGCAGCAGGCAGATCAATTGCATAATTCTGGTGCTCCGACTGCTATATCATAGCGAGGAGCCGGGGCCCGCCGCACAAAGAAAGCCAGTCACGCCCAGGAATGCTTTTCCACGAAGCAGCTGAATTACCAGGGAGCCGCGCTCTGCAGAGGCATTATCCCTGCCCGCTCTGCTCAGGAGATGCTCAGACATGATTGTCATATTCCACGGAAAAAAAAAGCCTCCTGCGAGGCCCCTGGATGTTCCGCAGTATATTGCGACACCCGCGCCGCCTCCATTTCCAAGGTGTCTGTTTTATTTCATTGGGGGAAGACGTCACCATTTATTGATATGCGACTTTATTCGGAAAGGTCTGCCCAAGCTCCGTGTAACGGTTTTCCTCCTTTCAGAGCAGAACATCCAGGAAGGAAAGTAACTCTTGAATATTTTACTGTAGCAGGAAATATCTCTGTCTCTGCCTTCTTCAATATTAAAGAAGAGATTAGCAGATATCCTGGAAGCAGGCCATGTTATTCACTCTCTTCCCACTGAAGCCAAAGGTGAAACTCCCGTAGAAATAAATGGAGCAGGTTCTGCGGTCCCTCAGCCGCCGAGTTCATGTGACCTGCAGTGGAATTATTTCCCCTTTTGTGACAGAAACCTCTGGATGCATTTCTTTTCCTCTGTGTGAACATAAACACCAGTGCTGGAGATGCCGATTAAGTGACGTGGTGGTAAAACCCTGCTTCTGCAGAAGCTGCTGACTTTGGTGAGCCTGGGGTTTGGCCTTTGCTGTGTCTGAAGGCCTGCACACCTCTGCACAGACCTTCCAGGGGTTAAAATGCAAATCTTTTTCTGTTCCAAGAATTAGTTACTCTGACACAATGCTTCTGCATTTTTGTCCCCCCCCTTTTTTTTCCCCCTTTTTTTTTTTCCAGAGAAATAGTTATGTGGCATGAGGCTTGTTATAGTTGGAAACATCCCTAAGTAAACAGCTGAGCTTAAAAATACTCCTTTTTTTGTCTGGCCTTTTAAAAAAATGGTAGTTACTGCACAAAAGAAGACTATGCCGATGCCAATCACTGCGTCCTGGCTGAAAACAGGAAGCTGCCCCCAGCGTCTGTCCCCAGCACTTTGACGACCCTGCTTGGACATTCAAAGCCTCGTTTGAGGATGTGCCCTGTGCTATAAGTTGGATCTCTTTATTTCTTTTTTCCTTTTTTTCATGAGGTGGAAGGCTGCCTATCACAGATAAGTGTATGCCCTGCATGTTTGCTTGCTGGCCTCTATCAGGCTTCACTCATTTTGCTGATGATTTTCCAGCTTCTCCTCAAACAGGTAACAGTGATGGGGAGTCACCTGCTCATCCAGACCTGCTCTGGAAGGTGCTTCCCAGTGCTCACTAAATCATCTGTGTTACCCCGGGCATCCTTTCATTTCTGAACCCCAGAGGAGGGGTCTGTATTTCAGAACAGAAAGCTGCCTCTTGCGCTGTGCTGGGGCAGCTTAGGAAGCAGGGAGAGATGGAGTTTGCATCATTTGCTGGTGCAGAACACAAGAGCCCCAGGATTAGTCTGGATCTTAAAGCCTGACTTCAAGAGTTAGCAAAACAGGTCCTGCTAATCTGTTTCCTCAAGTCACACTTCTCCAGGTTGATGCTGCCACGGAGCCGCCTCCAGGGATTCCCAGATGTCACAGAAACCTTTGCTGAACTGGAGATTGCCTTTTCCCAAAACAAGGGCAAGACAGGAACTTTGGTTTGGCCTCAATGTTTCTCTGCCTTCAGTCAGAACTTTCTAGGGGAAAGGGAGCTTGGGCTGCCTGAATGAAAATGTGTTCCCTGAGTTCAGCTCAGCATCCTCCAGCGTCTGTTGTCAGTGTCCCAGAGATGCTCTCTCCTGCAGCCAGGTGCTATGCCTGCAGACATTCTACTGTTCTAGATTTAAGCTGGATTTCTGGGCAACTGCTTTTGAATTTTTTGAAGTTATTTTTTCCTCAAGGACAAATCAGATATCCTTTTTGTTCCCTTCCTCCGTATCTCCTTCAAATCAGATTCACCTTTGAAGTGAGAAGTCCACGGTGTTGATGGACACAGTTGGTGCTGCAGGTCATGAATGACCAGGACATCGGTGTGACCATCACCAAGTCTTGAGTGTCTCCAAACCTCTGGGGAGACGAAAAATAGCTTATGTTGCCAAAGCCACAGATGCATTTAATGTCACAGTAGTTAAGAGAACAAAAAATGGCATTTTGTATCATTATAAGAATAAATCCATTAGCTACTTATTCCTAGAAATGCACTTCTCCTGACACTGTCCTCTCTGGCTCTGAGCCTGCAGGACTCTATGAATATAACTGAGCTCTGTTCCCACCACTGAGGAATGGCAAAAAGCCTGTTAGTTTTTATTTTGTGAGGGCAGTTGTAGGAAGAAGCAATCTGGTTGTTCTTTGCTTTGCTCATGGAAATGTAAAGCTCAACATGTAACCTGCCAATCATCCAAGAGAACCGGAGGAATCTGGAGTCTGAGATGGTGCTCAGCACCTGCAAGAAGAACCTGTGGTAGTTTTTGGCAGCTCACCCAGTGATGAACCATATTTGTCGGCTGAAGGTTGGTGCCCTTGTCAGTGTCTGGGAAGGATTTAATGACTTTCCCTTCTTTGCCATCACTCGGAATTGGGAAGCTCACGGGCAGGAAAGGTCTTTTCCCCTCTTCTCACCGGCACTCCCCTCAACACGCAGCACTGCACACTGTGCGATGTGTCAGGAGTGAGACTGACAGATCTTCCTTAAGAGTAACCAGGGCTGTAAAGCCACTTTCCCTCATCCTTTTTCAAAGCACACAAAGGTGAGTGGGTACCTCATCTCTCAGCGTCTGTGTGTGGTGCTGTCCGTGGACTTGGGATGCAGTGACTCTCCAGGGCCAGCACAACTCCAGGGCTCACGGCAGTGCAGTTCAGCAGGACTTGGTTAATCATTTAGGCAGCCCCCACTTAATTCTGACATCTCAGGCTCTCCGTTCGGCTCCTCCCTCGGGTTTTGCAGACTCTGAGCAGACAGATTTATTGGGGTCTTAGGCATAATCAGGAACAAATTAGCCTCTGTTAGGATCACACACTGTCCTGGATCACAGCTATTCAAAGGCTGCCTTCCCCTCCATGTGAGGATGAATTAAGTCATCGGGCTGGAGTAGGCCTTGAGGATTCTTTTATCCCAAACACATGATCTTATCAGAAACCCATTACGTTTATCATCGCATTAGGAGGGAACATTTGGAGCCAGTGCAGGAGCATGTTGCTCTATAAATGTTGTGCTTACTTCAGTGCCTGTCGTGGAAAGAAGTCAGTGCTTTGGGAAGGCTGGGAAACACTGTCCAAATGCGTGTGCCTAAAATTAGGCTGTGAGTTCGTGGGGATGTGTTTGCACCAGGGGGTGGCTGAGTCGGGGATGTGCGAAGGGAGCGCCCGTGCGTTTGTGTGCCAGGGTTCCTGTCAGTGGGGGTGTGCAGCAGGCTGGTGATGTCTCACTGTACGTGTGCATGTTCTCAGGCTGAAGGTCAGGTCGTTTTAATGTGGTAGGTATTTTCCTTTCTTTTTTTTTTTTCCCCCCTGTTTACAGAAATAAGCTTCTTTTCATAAAATCATAAAGAAACTCTTTTTTTTTTTTTCCCCAAAAATGCATACTTTAATCTCTTTGGCATTTGTTTTTGAGGATTTTTGATTGCTGACCACAGTTTTTCCAGGGCTGAATATTTCTCAGAGTTTTCTGTTGGGGCTCTCACTCAAACTGGGACACTGGGGTAAGACACAATTTTATCCCACTGTCCTAAGACTTGGCCTGTGCTTTGATACAGGAGAGGAGCAGAACAAGAAATGCAGAAGGATAAGGTGAGGGAACCAAGAGTTTGTCTCCATGGCCAACACAGTGACATTCTCATTCCACCAATTCCTTGAGCTGGCCAGACACAGGGCACGGCTCTCCCAGGGATGAATGAGCCCCATGGGGGAAGCACTGCTGGGTTGCCTTAGGGCCCCTCAGCACATCCACCCAGACACCCCCGGAGCCTTTGTCATCTCTTGTCTGGGAAACGCTCCCCCAAGCTCTCCTCTGAGCTCTTTCAGGGGTGGGGTATATCTTTGGTGGCTCCCAGACAAATGAAGATTTTAAGATGTGACATGCAAAGGGCAAGAAGTTTGGCCACCCTGGGAATTTTCATTTAGGGCTGTACTCACACAGCTGGAATACTTTCAGTCTTGTGCTCCTTTTCACCAGCTCAGAGCACTGGCCTGACAAATACACAGCTCCCTACGCTTATCCATGTACTCGTGTTGTCCACAGAGGTTGTGATGAAGTCAAAACTTAGTGACATTTTTCCCTGATAGACTTCGTCATTCTTTCAAAGCCACACTCTCTTTAAGATCTGGAATATTGCTCAGGAGGAAAAGGAGTGAAAGTCATTAAATAATTGAATAGCAATAAACTGATTTTTTCTGGCTCATGATGGTATTTCACTGTGTAAACCAGGAGGAAAAGTAAACAGGGGATTTAGTACTTTGGAAATAGCTCAAAATTGAGCAGCAGTTGGATTTTCTGACACCTAGCTCGTGATAGTGCAATGCTACGGACAGGATTCTCCTCGGGGATCCTTTCCATCAGTCCAGCTAGCAGCTCTGGCTAATTTCCTACCGTTTTTTCAACAGGCTTATTTGCCAGACAAAAATACAACAGGCTGTCAGAACTGGATACCTCTGGGGACTGGCAATGATAATACAATACAAAATAGGATACCAACAGGTCAAAGGTTTCCATTTCACAGAGTACTCTAATGACTGAAAGTCATTATTGCTATGCAGTCTGTTTGAAAAGAGTAGATGGATCTCGGTTCAGTTTTTAATGGGCCAGTGTTACAGAAACAACCTCAAAAATTTGGCATCTTTGTTGGCAGTCTCATTAGAGAAGCCACAGAATAAATGGGCAAGGATAATAAAGTCTCCTGCTGCTTTTGATCCTTTCAGGTCAAATCTGAGTCATGCTGGTTGAAGCCGTGTGTGTCTGTGGCAAACTCACCCTCGCGCTGTGTGTACTGTATCTGCCTTGGATAAACAGATCTGTTTGGCCCTTCGGTCACCACAACTGTGAACCTGGCAGTTTTCACCATCTCTGCAGCCACAGTTGCTGTTGTTGTTGTTGATTTGCAGATATCTTTTAGAAACAAAAAGGGAAACATTTTAGACCAAACCCTCCGCTGGCGTTTTTCCATCCCAGCTGGTGGAATTATGCCAACACCCACATTTGCCTCTCTATGTATTTCCTATCGCTGCTTTCTTCCATCTTCTTTTAAAAGGAGATAGATGAAAATAAGCAGAAACCCTCTATCATTAGGAAATATCTTCAGGGAATTGCCCAATACAAAAGTTGGCTATTGTTGCTTGGCTTTATTTAAGTCACCTTGGTGTGACCTAGAAGTGACCAGTGCTTCCAGCTCCCAGTGACCTGACACAGCAGACAGACGACCACTGATGGGATCAGGTCCTAGGAACTCCCCTGCAGCCACGTGTGATTTCTCTTCTCTGTTTCCCCCGGCAGATGAGCCCAGCAGGTGCTATTTCCACGACGGCGATGGAGTCTGCGAGGAATTTGAGCAGATGACCAGCATCAAAGACTGCGGCGTTTACACTCCCAAAGGCTTCCTGGATCAGTGGGCTTCCAACGTCTCCGTCTCACACCACAGTGACCAGCAGTGCCCGGGCTGGGTGGTCATCGGTCAGCCAGCAGCAACCCAGGTAAGGACAGCACGTTCCTTTTCCTCTCCTGAAGTCCAGCAAGGAGCAATGATCTCAGGTGGAGCCCAATGGGCAGCGCTCAGGGGTGCTGCCACCCCCGCCTGCTCACTTGTTGCTTCACCAAGAAAAGAGCCCTGGCAGCAGTTTCTCTCTTTCTGAGCCTGATTAGCAGTGATGAGGTGAAATTCAGCCCCAGTCACCCAACTCGAACCGGCTGAAGTTGTGGCTGGATGGATTCAATGAGCTGTGCAGGAGTCACCTCTCCCAACCATCATCACCTCAAAGATAGACGGGCTCCTCACAGCAAGCACAGGGGACGAGCTTGTGGCAATGAGTTCTGAAGGCTAATGCCGAATAATACAAAAGAGTGTTCTTTCTTTTTTAATAGTTTTGTGTTTTCTGCCTCCCAGTTCCATAAAAGCGCCCTATTGTTCTATTCTGAGAAAGGTCCTGTCCATTCCCAAAGCCATTCATTTGCTTTAACCCCCTTCTCCCATGTCTCCTTTGTAACATAAATAGCTCCAGTTACCATAACTTTATCTTTTGTCTCTTTGAGAGAATTGGATCCAAATGAGTTCAAAAAAACATTTGACAAATGCCTGGAAAACAGAGCTGTACACGATGCAGTTCAGATGCAACCTGATTTGGGAAAGCCCACATTGCTTGTTGATGATTTTTAGAGGGAAACAATCTTCATATATCAGAGCTGCTTTGTATATTCCTCCTTCGGCCCCCACTGTTGTCCCCTACTAGAGATAGAGTAAGGGACACACTAATCAACTTTGGCTGACTTCTGGTTGGATGCAGAAAAGTTTTTCTAAGAATCCAATTATCCAGGAGGTGTCTTGAGTGGGCAGTGCAGAGAGGAGTGCCGTGTCACAGATATGACAAGCAGATCTCTCTGAATAGTAAATGTTAAGCGTTTCCAGTTGGCTTGCAAGAGAAAACATCTTTATGCAAGAGACTTGGCCTTGCTCACATTGCACAAGTCTGTAACAAATTAATGACCAGGTCAGTCCTAAATGCACAAAGCGTGGTTAGCTGGCAGAGTACCAAGACAGAATCCCGAGCCCAGTATTGACTTTTTGTCATGGTCTCATTTATTATTTCACACTCTAAAAGGAACTTTCCTCTGGACCCTTGCTTGTGCCTTCAGAACTTCTTTCTCATTCAAGCTCCCTGTGCAGACCAAAGGCCAGCGTCCCCAGTTCAGGTGCTGCTTTTTGGGCACGTCCCCAGGCATTCTGTCCCCGTGCAGCTGCTCCAGAGAGCTGCCCTGATTTTCTCTGAAGCACTGGTAGGAACTCAGCCACACCACACAGTAGGTGACATATGGTCCTGTGGTGGAAAAACTACCACCACGCACACACACAACAGAAAGGCCTGCTGTGCAGCCACAACTCAGGCGTGTTTGTTGTACCCAGATGAGATGAAGTTGTCACAGCCTTGTTAATAGAAAAAAAAAAAAAAAAAAGGGCCAAAAAAAAAATCTGTTGTGTTTATAGGCAGAGCAGTAGCATATCACACACTGGCAGAGTGAATGGGAACATGCCTCCTGTTATTGCCTGGCCCCTGGGGAGATAACAGTGTGCTATTTACTTCCAGCAGAAAGAATTTTTGCTTTAGCTCAGCTGGTCCTGTTACAGCAGTTTGAGTGCATGGGGTTCACTGACCTTTTTAATCATATAGATGCTGGGAAAGTCTTTGTTTCCCCCAGGAACAAGACAGTTGGCTTGGGAAAGTACCTGACTTGTCACTCTGGAGAGGTTAGGTGGGGCAGCAGGTCATCAGTCTGTTAGCTTGCGGAGATGAAAATTAACCTAAGATCTCCTCTAATCACTGCATGTAATGATCACTGGCGTGTAAACATGTTTGGCTTCATTATCTGCACAAGCACTGAGCCTTCGGGGTTTTCTGTATTGATGAAAAGAGCACCTCTCCTCACCCAGATACCTTTCAGAGTAGGTTGTGTGCTTGTTGGTCTTGTGCAAACTTTTCGTGTTGTTGCTGGGTAGCTTCCTGATTAATCAGAGTGGTATTTGTGTTGGCTTCCCATCAGGAATGCCATGAAAGATATGTTTGAGTGCAGTGCCCAGCAATATACAGGATACATAAGCTGCCTGTTTGTCAGCCATCCCCATCTCTCATCATTGCCCCGACGTTCTCAAGGCGCTGTAAAACATTTTAAGCATGTCCTGACTTAAAATGCTTCTCATCCTTAGATGTCTCGACACCAGGTTCTCTGCATGACTGTCATAGTTCTGGCAAGGCTTTTTCCGAGGAGTTTGCATCTGAGGTTGTTGTGCTATCTCTCAGCAGTATCTGCCCGTGTGCCTTGTTTGCTGCTGGAGGATTGTTGATAAGCACAGGGTGGAGAGCACTTTTTTGTTATTATAGGGTTGTTTCTGTGACCTCTTTGCCCAGTTTCACTGAAGACATTGCCCATGTCTGCAGCTGGCTTTTCCTTAGATAGCCGCCCTTAGTTACCAGTTTGAGATGGCTCTTACATCACTTGTTAGTGTGAGGCTGCCGAATGGCAACATAGTAAGGGAGATAAAAAAGAAAGTTCACAGTATAAGATTTGGTTTTGAACAATAAAATGCTTACAAAGAATGACACAGTCTTGGCGAAGAGATACCGATTTGAAAAATGGAAAGGTCAAACAGCCCCCCCCTTTAAACAATCGCCCTTTCTGCACAAGCAAGACTGAGAGACAGCCACTTCTACTTTCCTGGCAGCCACCCTTCAGTGCTGATTAAGAAATATTCTCAGTACTGACAGCATCCTATTCAGAGCCAAAGAGGGCCAGTCAGCAACACTGCACCAGCACGGAAATACAAACACCAGTGCAGGGCAATTTTGCAGTTTGATTTCTAAACTGGTGTCCTCCACAGAGCTGGAAGCAGATGCTCCTCAGTACCTGTTGTCAGCTGCAGGGGGAATTCAGCAATATGGGCTTCACTCACTCTTGAGCTGTTTTTTCCCTCCTGCATCTGCTGTGAGTTTGCAAACAGCCTCTCCTTGCACATCAGATTTGTTTTGCCACAGTTGATGCTGGGTGAGTGCCTTAGCTCATGTCAATCTCTCTCGCTGGAGTAAGCTGTACTGAGCAGGGAGGATTTGGATGTTTTGCTGAGGTGTCTGTCCAGATGTGCCTCTGGAGGAAGCCTCTGCCAGGCCTGGTCCAGGAGGGCTGCTCCAGCTGGGGTGAGCAGAACAGGGGCTGATCACAGGACACTGGAGATGCCATTTCTCCTTTCCTCTTGCTGGTGGCACTCCTGCTTTTGGAGAACTGACTCACCTCTAGTTTCCCTTCGGGCCTTGGCAAAAGGAATTGTAGGAAGGGACTAATGGGCCTTTGGGTGGCTGATTCCTGTCCTTGTTACTCCTGTCACAGCACTGCATGCTCAAGACTTGGCTGTTGGTGTGGGTTGGTGATTTAGAGGGACAGTCCCCCAGGAACTGCCTTTTATTGCATTTCCTTGCAGCTGTGCAGAAGTTGTTGAGACCAAGTAACCATATATATATATATATATAATCCTTTTAATATGGATATGTATTTATATCGATTAAAAAGTAACTCTTTTTCTCCCTATGCCATTGTTTGAGCTTGGTTTTCCACTGTGTGGAAAAAGCCACACAGCTCAGGCAAAGTTAACAGAACGGGGACTCTTTCCCAAGGCTGTTGGGCACAGACAGATCCTGGGATTTGCTTTCATTCCCGGACTAAAGAACACACCCTGTTCTCCTCTGGGTACCCCACAGGGGCTTCTATGGAGTAAGAAGTTGTGGAAGAGGATTCTTATTACATCTTTCCCACAAACAGAGGCCCCCTCCTGCCCCTATTACAGTTCCCACAATTGCACTCACCCAGACTTGCTGCAGCAAACCTTCCACCAGCAGCAAAGTTGTCTAGAATTGCAGTGTGTCTGGAATAGCCCACAAAAGGAGAAGACAGGAGCACAAAAATATCCTGAATACTAAAAGAAATAACACGGTAGAGCAAGGGCTCCAAGAGTGGTAAGAAAATACCATAAGAAAATTGAAGAGAAAGATGATGAAGTTCTCTGCCATGCCGTTTTATTCTGTCTAATAAATATAATGCTGTAGATAATTCCCCAAAGATCCAGCAGAGCCAGCAAATAGAGTAATCTTGAACAGGAGTGGAAAGAGAGGAAACCTGCAACTTTTAATGGAGAAGCCATTCCTTTCCTTTGGGGTGATCTTGCTGAGAAGAGGGAGGGTGTCTGTCTGTCGGCTCTGCAAGTGGCCCTTTTTGAACTTCCCAATTCACAGCCAAGTCCTGTTGCTCTTCAACGGTAAGAGTTTTGTTGTGGTTGGAGGGATAAAAAAATCCCCATTTTTAATAAGATGATTTGCTTTGCAAATGTCTTTGTTATTTATAGCCGAGCCAGACTTTGAACCACTAAGCTCTGGAGGATGAGGGCAGAATCCCACTAAGAAAAACCATTAATGGAGGAACCATGAGTGATCAGAGACCAGCTCTGGAAAAAGATGAACTGGACACTGTGCACAGGCTGTCACAGGAGGAATGTAGGTTTGCTGTACGCGGCTGAGCTCATTTCCAGTACTGGCTGATCCACCAAAGGGCTTCAGCTTAGGTTACAGAGTCTCCAAGTCTAAAGTTAGTTCCAGGGGTCCAAAATTTTGTCTTCATTTCCCCTGGAAACTACAGACCAGCCAATTTGGTCTTTTGCCTGAGGCTGGAGAGTTGCGTCACAAGCCTGGCCCTGACTGTCAGGCAAATTCAGGCTGGAATGCTCCTTCCTTGGATTAAGTCATGATATTTTTTGGTTGATTTTTTTTTTCAATGTACAGTGATTAATTAAGCCTTATCACAGCCAAATTTGCTTGGTTCCTGTTCCACTTAATAGAGGTGGAAATGGGAGCACAGAAAGGTAAAGCTACTGTTTGAGGATTAGACCTCAAAATCCTTCAGAGACATTGCAGGCACTGGGTATTACTGAGCCTAAACCTCCCAAGGACCAGGAAGTTCAGGATGTCTTGAAAGGGAAATGTTCCTGTCTTGGATAAAAAGAATACTGTTCAGGGCCTGCTGAGAGTTGCTGCCTGGGAGCAGAGCCCTGGAGGGGTTTGAGGTCATTAAATCTGCATTTCAGCTCTGTCAGCCCCCTCACATCATCCTGTTTGTGAATTAATCAGTCCTGATGCTAAGCACAGTTTGGCTGTTCATTCCCAGTACAAAAGGACTGGAGAACTGTCCCACCATCTCCTTGCTTTCATGGCTGGAACCATTCCTTCCCACCTGGCTGCCTGGGAAGCTGAGTTTTGTAACCTTTCTGCCAAAGGAACTCCACTGGTCCTTAGCTGCACGTTTGCTTTGCTGCTCTGCCTCATGGGAGGAGTGGTTCCTGCCAGGGGTCTGCGGTGAGGGGTGCCACAAAGATGTGTCATCTGCCTTCAGAGCCAGGACTCAGGAGTGATCCCAGCATTCTGGGGAGCTAAGTAAACTGAGAAATGGGATTTCTGGGCTGAAAACGGCTCATTTGCAGAGACATGGCTGAGGAAGAGCGTTACTCTTACAGTCAGTTCAGATCTGGCTTGAAGATGCTGCCCCTCACCTGGCTGCTGCTCCCGGCCAGGACAGACAGGGATCCCCTCCCTGCCACCCCTCCATCCCCACGGCTCCTCTGCTCCTGGCTGGAGTAAAGCTCAGACCCCACGGCTGATGTCGTAGCCTCTGGCTGATTTGTGTAAGGGGAGGACAGAGAGAACACAATGAGATGTCAGAGGAGATTCCAAGCAATTTTGCCAAACACTCAAGGGATATTTTTTTTTCTTTCCACTCCCCTCCCCCCCCTTGGTTTTTAGAATAATTTTTCAAGAGCACATATGCAAGTCATCTAAGGGAAACAGAACAGTGAGTACCAGGGGCTGGTACACTGTGTTCCTTTGTGTACTGTAGAGAAAATAGATAAAAGAAACAAAGAATGATGCAGAGAGCAAAGCAGCCAACCGTACTCTCAGAGAGGTTCAATCCGACTTTTACAGAGATGAAGGTCAAACCAAAAATCCTCAGGTGCCAGAAATTGGTCCCATCTTCCTAGAACCAGGAGACATTTCCCACTAATGAAACGAGAGCAGAATTCCATGCCATTTGTTGTTTCTAGAAGCAAGAAGAAAGGCCAGAGAGGAATATTGTCTTGGGCAGGAATACGGATTATGTGCTTCTTTAGGAAGCAAATTACCATTTTATGATCATACCTGCTGCACACCCAGCCACCCACCGGGATTAGAGGCGTCAGGAGGGAACAGCTTGGACCCCCCTGGCATCGGCGAGCAGGGCAGCCGGACCCCCGTCAGCGGCGCCGCTCATTAACATGCGCTCCTCTGAAAGGAGACCCCCCTGCTCGGCCCTTGCCCCTCAACCTGCCACTCTCCCCGTCTGCTGCTGCTGCTCACCAGCCTTGGGATGCAGAGCATGTCCAGCCGTGAGCGTGGGATAGCTCCCCTGCATCCCATCCAGGTTGTTTGTCTTGGGTCCCTCTCCATTCAGAGCGGAATGATTTTGCATAAATGCAGCGACACGTCTGCTTTGTTCATGCACGGAGGGTTCTCGGCATTTCTCATCCCACCCCCGCCCCGGCCATCTTGTCCCTGTTCCCTGGCATGTAGCTTCACCAGCTTTTCCATGATTTCCCTGTGCAACAGCAAATAAACCTGCCTGAAGCACTGCCAGGCAGCCCAGAGCAGTTAAAAATGCCCAGATCGATCTAAACCGAGCAATGGGAGAAGGGGATGGAAAAGGGTGCAAGAGCAAAGCCATAATGGTTTTTACTCTGTAATTTGGCTTCATGTTCTGCACAAGGAAACATGTCAAATATGTAAACAGAGCTCTCCAGGGCTGTAATGTAGCTACAAAGCCATGGATGTACAGGCAGGCAGGGTGCTGCTCTCCGGCAGAACGGAATGCCATCCCCAAAACCACACGGTCATTTCTTTAAGCTGAAAGTAAACTTTCTCATGCCAGGAGAAAAGAATTTTCCTTTTTTTTCTTGTAAATGAAGGATTGTCTGCACCACTTGTTTGGAGTACCGTAGGCATTTTAGCCCACACTGTCATAAGACACCTCGTATTTCGAATGCCAATGAATTTCTGGGTGTTCATCTTAAGATGTCTCTAAAAGGCATGGTTTGGGAGGATGGTGTTTACCCAGTACAATCCTGACGGCATCTTGAGTCAATCCTTCTGTCCCCACCTGAAAATAAGAATCTGCTTTAATAGTAACAATTAAGAAAAAAAAAAGAAAAAAAGAAGAAGAAAACCAACCAAACAAACAAACAAAAAAAAACCACCAACAAACTGGGGACCATTTGGATGCACTGCTGAGCTGCTCCAAGTCCCTCCTGAACTGTGCTGCCTTAGCTGGAGCTGTAACTGTGGAGGAACCCCACATCTGTGCTCCCTTTTGGAAGTGCTGCCTGCAAAGCTGCAGGACCGCTCTTTCCTCTGAGGTCATTTCAGTGGGGAATCTGATAAGAAGATATGATTCACCCTGGTAATTCAAATTCACATCTGCTCAGTGGCCCAGCTCCCCGTGCTATCAGCAGGAGTCTCCTGGGGACTGGGTTTCCACCGTGGTCTCAGGGTCTGGCTCCAAGCTCTCACACGTGCCAGGAAATGGTCATTTGCAGGATCAGTGCTATTATCTGTCCCCACATGTACCTCCTCTCTGGGAGAAGCCCTCAGTTCAGGAGAACATCAAGTTCTGCTTAGCCATTCTGGTCCCTGGGCCGCCAAAATCCTTACACTTACAGCACTTCTGGCAGTGGATGTAATTTTTCCATTTTTTTGGTAATTAACCCTTGCATCATCACGCTCAGAGAGGACAAGTTGCTCTTCAGAGAGGGGAAGGTAAAGGAAATGACAGAGATGAGACTTCTTCCCACCTTTCTCCATCCAAATCCGCCTGAAATGTTTGGCTTTCCAGCAGAGCTGCTCTGTCCCCGTGCGCTGCACGGTGTGCATGCTGTGAGCTGCACCAGCTGGAGAGGGAAACCCTCACTCTGTGGGGATTTACCTGGTTACCAGTGGGTGTTCCTGGTGAGAAAGGCTGAGCCTCGGAAGCTGCATGTTCCTCCAACCCCTTGTGCTCCCAGTCCATCCTCCCTGAGCCTGCTCCTGGAAGGCAGTGAGGCTGAAGGAGCCTCGAGCTTTCTCTTTCACTTCATTTCCTCCAGAAACTTCTCCTGGGAGCAGCTGGGAGTTCCTGTGAACTCCCCTACTAACCTGGGACATCAAGAACTAAATGCTCCAAGGATTTTGGCTTCATTTGTTGGAGTTCGAGGTTTATCAGGGCAAACAGGGTTGTTCCAAGGTTGGAGGGGAGTGAGGGGGTTCCCCAGACAAGCCTTTGTTTGGGTGGAGATGTGCAGGGGCTGGAGGCAGCAGCTGGTGCTGCTCTGGAGGCTCTCCCTGCATGGTCCAGCTCATCCAGAGGAGTTCGTTTGCAGGATGGTGGTTTCGTTACTCTGCAGTTTTGGTGGGAAAAGCCCAGCAAAGCAAGGCGGGACCTTTCGATTTGCATACTGCAAGCCATGCCTTCAGGTATTGAAAAACAAGCCGGAGGGTTTAGTCTTGATTAATACCTGTTGATGTGGGGCTGAGAGTTGGATGGGAACTGAAAGGTTCTGCCAGCTGAGGTGTGACTGCTCCGTGGAGCACAGGGCAGCTCCTCCGAGCCCCCCTGCACATTCCCCTGGAGCCTCTCTGCAGCCTTCCCTTTCCCTATTAAATTCAGGGCCTCTTCCCAATGTATCATCCCCCTGGATGTATCCAATTAAGGCCTGTTGACAGCCCAGAGCAGCCTCACACCCTCAGGATTAGAGGCATGTGTACGTCTTCATATAGGGAAGGACAACAACGGGGTGTCTGGCTGGCTCCCTGGGAGCGCAGCGGGGAAAGCTGAGCAGCCTGGAGAGGGAAAAGGAGCCAGGCAGAGAGAGATTTGCACCCCCAGTGATCCTCGCCTGTGGAAACGCAGTGTGCTGAGTGCTGCGTGTGGTTTCCACAGCGTGTTTACATGGGCCATAACCCTAAACAAAGCTGAAAAGCACGGCTTCAACTCTGGAAAGAAAAGAGCTGGAAACCCCTGGTTTTCTGCACATGAGAAAGTTTTGTTCTTTAAACACACAGATGTTTTTAAATGAAAAATCACTCTTTTGACCTTTTCTGAGTGCGATCATGTGGTCGGGGCTGACATTAACCACTGCACGGCTGTTTGCCTCAGCCGCAGGCAAAGCTCAGCGAGGGCCCTGCAGGGCTCAGGGTGGCACCTGCCTTGGCTCACAGCTCTGGCAAGTGGCTCCTGTGCCCCGTGAGCCCTCAGGGTGGTGCCGGGAGTTGGGGTGAGGTATGGCAATATTCAGGGTTGCTCCTACTGGAAACAAAAGCTACTGGGTTTTTTTCCTGAGAGCTGAAAAAGTTGTGGCTTATTTTTCTTTTTTTGTTATGTATCTCTCTTTTATTCATTAACATTGCCCATGTGCTTCTAAGCATCTCTGTCCACCTCAGCCGGTGTGTTATCCAGATGGAGAACTCAAGTTCTAAAGGGATTTGTTGTTGTTGCTTTTGGGTTTTCTTCATCCAAACAAATGTATAGGTCCAGCTCTGGGAGGGAAGGAGGGGATGGTACCGAGTGGATTGCACCACCCCTGCTTTGCCTTACAGGACTATCCAAAGTATGATGAATCTAGTGAGCCAGAACCATGCATATAATAACAAAAACATATTTAATATCCTCCTAAACTGTGGCACACATTCTGCCTTTGACAGTTCGATTTTCTGGTGCCAGCTGCTCCCGAACAAAACGCTCCGGCCAGAGGGAAAAACAAAAAGAATTCGCTTTTGCTCTGCTCCTTGGTGATGAAAGCTGATGGGATGGGATTGTTTTGCTTTGCTGCAGCACCCCACGGCCAGCCTTGGCTCCACGGAGCTGTGCTGCAGTGGACCTGGCTGGTTCAAGTTAGAGACGGGCAGCTCGGGAACCCGAGTGCTCAGCCAACAATAATGTTCTGGCTCCTGTATTTGTTTAACCTCGCTCTCCAGTGGATGGATATACAGTCTGCTAAAGCACTTATCAGTCTATAATGCCTTCACACTTCTGTGAGCAGTAATGTGGAAGTTGTAGACAGGAGCTTGTGCTGCAGCTTGAAAATGTCTTTTGGCTTTAATGAGGCTGATACTTGCAGGACTGAAGGTGGAAGTCCTTGTTTGGGTGCTGCTGCTTGATCCTGTCTGTCCAGCCCATTGCACGGGGTGTTGTTGCTACACATAGGTGTATTTGTGAATTTGAGCACAATAACAGAATGCAGTTCAGGGCTAACTCTAAGAATGATTGCTCTGAGGTGAGATCCTGGCAGTGCTGGCGTGGAGGACGCTGTTGTTCGAGAGCAGCATCTTTATGTCCCACTGCTGAGCAGAAGAACGAGCAGAGGTCTGGCAGGAATCAACAGGAGCACGTGGCAAATTGCTGGATTGCACTTCCACGTGCTGCACAGGAGACTGTGCTGAGCACTCGGAGCTACCTCTTGATTCTGCATCCCTTCAGTTGGCATCTCGGAATGGCCAAAGAAGCAGGGGCGAGTGCAAATTGCACCCAGGAGCTCCAAATGCTGGGCTTTGCTTGTGGGCTGGCGTAAAAGATGAGTTGATTTTTAAATCCCATTAGTGCAATTATTTCTTCTTTTTCTCACTCTGTTTTTCTGTAGTTTCTGGCCCTGGCTTAACCAACGTCCTTGGGGTGATGCTTTGAACCGTGCAAAAATCATCTGGTTAGGGTTTTGTTGGAAAATCAAAACTCCATATTGTTTTTTTTCCACGGGTCCAGCAAGCATCCTAGATATTTGATTACACCTGGCTGGCTGTCAAAGCCCATGTGAGTTTGGGATAGGGCCAGTCAGAACTGATTTACAGTTTTTTCAGGTATGCCATGTGAAGTTTATGGTTTGATGTGATTTTGATTTGAACTCACCAGTTTTAAATGAAGTTTGCTTTGAATCTGGAGATAACAGAAATTCAAAGGGAAGCTCAAAGAATGAAGGTCTGCATGATTTAAAAATGGAAATATATTGTTCATACCGGCTCTTTGGAAGTGAAATAACTGCATTTTTGAGAAAGCTGAAGTTAATAACACACCTTGAATACACATGCAATCTGGGCCATCATCTAATGGAAATCCCTGTAGCTCCTTTTCGCTTGCTTCGAACTAAACCAGCTTATGTGACAAAATTAAATAGCCCTTGCATCTCCCACTCATTTCTGAATTGCAGCCCTGTGCTACATCCAAAACTCGGAGGAAATTTCCCTTTGGAGATGAACACTGTCATTGTAAAGTGGAGGAATTTATCATCGTGTCACGTTGCCGGCAAGCTGCTGCTGCCCTGTCCATGGTGTTTTCATACACAGAAAGGTCATTTTCCAATTACTAGAAAACCCAGCCAAATCTTCAGCTGAAAATTGTGACTCTGTGCTAAGGAAGCTGTAATGTCATGCTAATTGAATACTCAATCTGCAAGGTCCAGTCACATCAGCTGCTCCTGGTTCAAAGTGGACGTGGCTGTGCTGGGACTGGACATAGGGACTGGCAGAAGGGCTTTATTTCATCCTGCAGGAGATGCGAGCTGCTTCCCAATCCCACAGCCAAATCCTGTTCTTCATTACACGGGGAAAATTGACAGATGAGATTTCCTCTGACTTCTGAGCCAGCTGAATCTGGGAGTAATATAGCATCAGTGTGTTACCCCAGGAGTTTCATCAGCTTCCAGTTGATAAAACTTTTCCGTGGATCACCTGCCCACATGCCTTTGTCCTGGAGCAGGACACGCTGCAGGTTTTCATCTTCTGCCATCAGACCTTTAGGCACCCCAATGAAAACAGGCAAAAGCAGACAAAGAGCATGAAACACTAAAACTGAGTTATCAGACACAGGACAAGGAGGGTTTTGGGGGAGATGAGGGGAAGTTGCTGCTGTGGAAGTAGCAGTGGACTGTGAGGTAAGGTGACTGTTGAAAGAGACAGAGGGACACAGCTTTCTTCCCTCATTTTATGCGTAGAATCTCTGCTAGTGAATCTCAGATTTGGCTTTAGTTTTTTATTTTATTTTCTGCAACAGAAACCGACTGTTAGTGCACATAAAAATAAATATGTGTACCAGTTTGGGAAAAGCAGCTTTGAATGTTTTCCTTCGGTTTTAGAGGCCAACCTGGAATGAGCCAAGGCTGACATTCATAGGTGGGCAGACAACTCTGGACTCAGATTTCTGATGGGATAAATCCACTGATAAAGACATCTGATAAAGACACTTGTCCTAAAGCATTTCTGACCAGAACCTAGAAGAAAACCCAGAGCAAAATCCCTTGTGCTGCTGTGTGTGCAATTTCCATCTGAGCTCTGTGGGCTCCTGAGGTTTGAAATGGTCAGAGAGATTGGCTGGGGTGTGAGGTGTTTGTTGGAGGCCAAATGGTGGCCTTTTTAATGGTTCGGTGCTCGCTAATGTGGGCAACTTCATTTCTCCCTAACTCCAACCCAATTCCCAGCGTAAATGAGAAAAGCAGCGCAACAGCTTTCGGAACAGATTGGAGGTCTGTGCTGCAGTCGGCAAACTGGGTGGTGTCCATGTGGCAGTCAAGCTGCCTTACAATATTGGGCAATAAACAAGCAGGAACCTTTCTGATATTTAGCAACTGCACCGTAGTTTCTCATCCTTGGGTAAGATTAACCTGAGGTCAGCAAGAACAATAACATATTTAAGAATAAAAGGGCTGAGTGACTGCCAACCCCCTGGTCTGGCAAGGGAGGGAGAAAGTTTTCATCTCTAAGGGATGTGTTAAAATGCTGCTTATGTCATGGTTGGGATCCTCTGGCGTGTGTTGAGTTAAACACAAATTGCATTCTGCAGAGCAGTCAGCTAAATATTGTAGATTAATTAGATTTCAGTATTACAGCTGAAATCTGTTCTTTAGCTGGATCTCCAAACAAGAGAAGATGTTCTGTTTGTGCCTCTGTGGGTTTTGTATCAGTCCATGAGCTTTTCTGTGCACTTGTGCAGCCTCGCTGGGGATGTTTTGTGCTCTGTAAATAGCTGGTACTGTGGGTTTTACAGAGAGATCCTGTTCCTGCCTGCTCCGTGGTTGCTGTTTTGCCCATTTCATCCCAGAAACATCCGGTGTTGTCTGTCTGGGTGCAGCAGTGTGAGCAGCACAGTCCCCTGGAGAAAGGAGAGGGGCGAGGCAGCTTTTGGAGCACAACCTCCCCTTCCAGCCTCCTCTCCAGGAGCAGGATGCTCCCCACGGCCTGACCACGTGCCCGCGATGGCCCCGCGCAGCCAGACAGAGCTCGAGGACACGGTCTGGAGGAAGCCCCGCCATGGGACACCAGATGGGATTTTGGGAGCAGACAGATCTGTGCACTGGAGGTTTGCTCTGTTTCCAGCCGCCCTTGGGCATGCAGACAGGCACGTCCGCGCAGACCACGGTGCCAGGGCTGAGTAGGGCAGCATCCGAGCTCAAGCAGCAGCTTTTCTGTCTGCATTTAGAATCATTTTGATGTCACAATGCTGAGAACCACCGGTGTGTGCAAAGCTTGGGGTGTCTGACTGCGCTGGCTTGGTGGGAAGGTCAGAGTGAGATGGGGTCTGTGTTTAGCCCACTGCTGTGGGGAGCTGTAGCCTCACACCTGTGTGTGCTCTCGGCAGCATCTGAGCACTTTTTGTGGCTCAGCCACCTGGGTGTTGTGGGGGAACCTCATCCCCATCCTCCAGACAGGGGCTCAGGCCTGGGGAAGCCAAGTGCTGCCCGAAGGTTGTACTGGTGCCGTGCACGGGGCACAGTTGGGCTGGGATCCAGTCCAGTGCCCAGTCCGCAGGATTTGTGATCCTTAACCTGCAGTTCAGCTGCAACAGGGACCCATCAACACAAATTTGCATTGCCTGCAGTCACGGGAGGGCTGGGAATCGTTCACAAGGGCGCCTTCCAAAACTTGCTCTTCAGCAAATTTTCCCATATTACTTTGAAGGAAATGAAGCTGATTGCAATAGTAAATGTGTTCTTGATGTGGCAAAAAGCTAAGTGCTCCCAATATATCACTTTTCCCATTCTGCTGACACATTCCTCGGTCCCCCTGAGTAAGAGAAGGAAAACAGGAGAGGCGGTTTGAAGAACATGTTGTGCCTTTGATTGACAAGAGGTTGTATAAATCAGTCAAAGGGAATCCTCCAGGCATTCCCTCTTGTGGGAAGATCCCACAGTGCTCTCTGGCCTTGATCGTTCTGTCTGTCGATGTTTGTGTACAAAATGTGTGGGTGGGAGACGAGCTGGATTTGAACCTCTGAGAGGAACAGACATCAGCTCTTTTAATTGAAAGCAGCTTCCTCGGGAGGGGGATGCCATGGGCTTCCAGTAACTAGACACAAATAGTCGCCGCATACTTTGGAGCACACACTAAGCTCCTGTGGATATCCCAGTTGCCGTGTGGGTCTGAGAATCTGGAGAAGCCCCAGTGAGTGAAGTTTGGAGCACTGTGTGATGCTGTCATTCTTCAAAGCGAATACTTCAGTGTTTGGTAACACCCTGAAATGAGCAGTCTATCTATGCGTTCGTCCCTCCGCAGCTGTCAGGTGCTTTAGCTGCTGGTTTGCATCACTGTAGCAAACTGGAGGGCGTTAGGATATGATCTGTTTCTCATAAGTGTGAATTCCTGTGAACAGCCATGAGGAGGGATGATGTTCTGTCTTCCAGGCCATTGGAACTCATAGTTTAGAAGCGTTTGTGCTGCAGTAAACACAGAATCATTTAGGTTAGAAAAGATCTCTAAGATCACTGAGTCCAACCATTAACATAAATTGTAGGGACCTTCAGGCTGCTGCCATGTTCTAGGGATGCCTTAAAAGCAGAGGTGTGAAAGACTCTCCCAGCAGAGGATTCTCAGACTTGGTGGGTGTGACGTGACAGAACCTGGGCAGAACTGGAATGGGGATGGATTTACCACGGGTGTTAGAGCCTGGTGAGATCCTGGAGTCTGTAGGTGACAGGGAATGTTTATCCAACCCAATTGTTTTCAGAGAAACGTAAAGAACTTTCTTTGCCATTAGCTAAGTGTCCTGGCTGGCAGCTAGTGGAGAAGAGGCTCTTGTAGCCATTCATCTCTGTTAGACTTTTCCCCCATTTCTCAATCAGACTGTTCTAAAAGAACCTTTTACCCCAGCACCACTTTGAAAGACTTGTCTGAGTAGCGATGGATCAGCCTCAGCAGGGGGAAGCTTATCTAACCTGTTCAAACCAGGCCAGCCTGACAGCCCACGTGGCCTGAACACAGGCTCTTTATGCAATCTCAGATTTTTGCTAATATTCTCAGGCAGAAGCAGAAAGTGCTAGGGTTCGCACACACACACACACAAATCAAACAAGGCATTTAAAAGTTATCAGAGATTTCCAGCCCACCTCAGCAGGAGTTTATTTTGGGTTAGATTCAAACTTTTGGTGAAGGTCTGGGTGATTTCTTAATACAGGTTTTCACTCATCCATTAAGTGGCACTTAAAAAGCACCAGAAGTCAGTACCTGTGTTTCTTTCAGCCACCTTTTTGGACCAATAGAGCAGGAGGAGAAGTAAGAATAAGAACAAAATCATATAAAAGTAATGAGACCTTTGTTCATGTCAAAGAGCTCTCTGACCATATAAATTGCAGATGTGGGTAAGATAAATTCCCTAGCTGGAGAGGTATTAAAATAAAAACCATGCTCCCAACAAGAGACAGGCTGCTGAAAACGCAAGAAGGGAGAGTTGCGAAACGGTACATGTCGAATTGCTGGCCTGGATTTCAAATGCCAAAGATAGTTTATGTAAAGCCTTGCTCTGCTGTAAAATGTAACACTATCCACTGGCTAGCCTCAATGAAGCTTGGTCCCAGTTGTTTCAAAAAATAAATAAACTAAAAATCTTCTTCCAGCCCATTAAAGCTGATTTATGTTTTGCCCGTAAGATTCCTCTGTGCTGGATCTTGAGGGACTCAGATTTTAAAGGGGATTACCTCACTTTTAGCCAATCTGGTTTCTCATTCCCAGGCACCTCAGGCTCTCTTTGCAGTGCCCAGACTTTGCCTGCTGACACCAAGAGGGCATTTCCAAGCAGAATTACTGAGTGGGAAAAGGATTTGGAATGGTCAAAAGCATCTCTGTTAATTCTCTTGTTTCACTCCAGGGTTTTCTTTTTGGTTTAATAATCAGATTGGTGATAGGAACAGCTTTACTGACAGCACACCAGCACAAGGAATTCCCTCTATTCCTGTGGTAATTACAGTCAGTGAGTTCACCAAAGGGCTGTGAATCCAACAGGTACCTTTCAGATGCTCCAGGAGCCTCAGCTGTCAGTGTCCTTCTAATGCAGCAGTAACGTTTTCCATGGTGGGCATTTCCTTTTTTCTGTTTGCTGGAGAAGTGAAGGCTGTGGTTGTGCACACTTCTTTTTTGAAGCAGCTTCACTGAGCAGTGTGTTTTCAGGGTAAATCCTACCAATTCTTGCAGCATCATTTTCACATCTGACATACTGATGGCACTGCAAGGCTCTCTGGTACTTAGATTCTGGCTTTTTTTTTTTAGCTTTTCCTCCATGACAGGATTTGGGATTCATCTCCTTTACTGAAAAGAGCAGTTTGCCTCCCGTCTCACTGCTGCCTGCCATGGAAAGGCTGCAGGTGTAGGATGAGGTGACTCCACTTGCAGAACTGATTGGCAAAAGAGGAAACCGGTTCACTTAAACTGGGTTGTGGAGGCAGGACTTTGCTGACTACACCTGGTTCCAAGTTTACAGGGCCATCTGTGGCTCCCCTGAGGTCACAGTAGCATCAGGATCAAACAGGGCTGTGCTGGAGCACCGTGGAGGCACCTCCACACTGTCTGTGCTGGGAGCTGGGGCGTTCAGCAGTGATCCTCACTTGGACTCCAGTGGGAAGAGCCCTGGTCCCTTTGGGTGGGAGCAAAGTCGTTCTAAATGTTGTCAAAGACCTGGTACCAAATCCAGAGGAGGTTGTTGGCTGCCGTCCAGCTGCTCTGTGTCTTTAGCTCCTCTTCATGTTTCAGTTTTTCTTACTGGGGTGGAAGACCTGGAAACTTAACTTTTGAATAATCTCCTGGCATTTGGAAGCGCCGTTATTGTGCATTACTTTATCCCAGCAGTGCACCTGCGCTTTGTGACCCCACTTTAAGCAGTCAGAACCCTTCCTTGCTGTCCTCTACGTCAGTTTTGGTGTTTCTCTTTTTCCTGCTGCAGATGTGTCGAACCAAGGTGATCGACTTGAACGACGGTGTCTCCCAGTACGCCTGGTATCCCTGCACAGCCAACTTCCAGTACTCCCACATGGCACAGACCATTTTCTGGCTGAAGGTAGGAAGTGCACACATCATCCACAAGTTTCCTCTTTGCCTGCCTCTTCAAAGTTTCTCCAACAGGCAAAATACCGTGGGCCAGCCTTCCCAGGGCCAAGCTGCTCCTTTCTGGAGTGTGTTTAGAACAAAAGAGCAAAACAATGTCTTTGAGCACTGTCTGCAGAGTCAGTAGAGAAGTCCCCTCGTGTGTGACAAGGCTATTGAATTTCTGAGAGGGTTCAGCTTCAGGGCTGTTTGACTTGAGTTTATCTAGTTTGTGTAGGAGAGATGGGAAGAGAAGATTGCTGTGTGACCTAGGATGGGAATTCCTCTTTTAAAAGTTCTGGACTGACTCCTGGGGATTTTTGAAAGCCCACCACAGTTTTCCACCTCAGGCTTTGTGGGGTTTGTGTTTTCCCAGGCTTATTTTTCCCAGCCGATGGTGGCTGCAGCAGTCCTTGTTCACTTGGTCACTGACGGGACCTATTACCTGGACCAGAAGCAGGAGACCATCGGTGTGCAGCTGTTTGACACCAAAGAGCAAAGCCACGATCTTGGTAAGACTGTGTTTTATTAAAAACTCTCTTTATTGCTTGCTTCGTCTGGTGATGCCCCCATTCACCAGTGCTCCTGCTCAGTTTTTTTCAGAATTAGAAAGTTTTTTTCAGAATTCAGAAAGAAACCACAAAAGTGCTCCAAGCCCTGAGTCTCAGTGGAGTTCGTTGAAAATGACGTTATTTTATACAGGCATTTCCCCATAGCTGTTCACTGTCTGTTCAGAGGTGATCAGCTCCTCTTCAGTCACTAAAATCAGCACAATCTCCGTGCTTCACACCCAGCATTGCCCTGGAGAGACACTGCTGGTGCTCCTGATGAACCCCTGGGCGCAGGGAGGGAGGGACCTGCACCAGCTGCTGCAGCAAAGGCTTCTGCTTCCCAGGGAGTGCTGGGTGACCTCTAGTCCTGCTTGCAGGGAGATCTCCAGAGCCATTTAATGGCCAGCATTCCCCAGAAGTATTTCAGGTGGTGCAGGTTCAACCCCAGGGCCCTGCCAGTTGCTGGTGTGGCCTCAAGCAGCTGTGCCTGACAGGGGCAGGACCTGCACTTGTGCTGGAGTGCCAGGATGGACCAGATTTGTCTCTGCCCTTGGCACAGGGCCCTAAACCGGGGAATTCGTGTCTGCTGAATTGATCCAGGCTGCATTTAAGCTCTAGCACCAAGGAGCTCTCCCTGGCTCCCAGCTCTGTGTCAGGGCAGGACTTGCATAATCCCTTTCCAGATGTTCTCTGCCTTTTTTTCACTGAGGAGAAAGCTGGCCAGGTCACCTTGAGAGCAGTTTTTAAGGAAACATAACTCCCATCCCCCCAACTTTCTGTTTTGCCATAACACTTCAATTTTAACGAGCTGAAACTCAAATGAGCTTCCTGCTGGTGATGAGAAGGAGAAGGGACACACACAGTGACAGGTGTTGGATGAGAATCCAGGATAATACAGAATTTGGTGGGGCGTGGAGGAAAACAAAGAAAATATGTGTGGTGTCTGTTATCCAAGAACAAACTGAAATTTGCAGCAAGTTGTGCAGGTTGAGTCAGGATGGCTCCCAGTTTGCCAGAGCCCTTGAATTAATCCTACCCTCCTTTTGCAAAACAGTGGCACATAGCTCTGTCCCTCTGAGAAATAAATGGTGGAGACACGAGCATGCCAGCAATACTTAATGTGGCATTTTATAGGGACAGACAGGCAGACTGGGAGAGAAAGAGAACAAGAAAGAGGAGCAAAGAGGAAACTGAGGGTTAGGTTTTGAAATCTTCAATGAAGTTGCAACATGAGTTTGGCATGGCTCAGCCTGATGTCTGGACGTCCTCCCAGCTGAAATGCAGCTTTCATCATGGAAAAGCCCCTTTGACCTTTCAGAGGAGGCTGCCTGGAGCAGAGCAGAGGTGTAGGTGGGCTACCCAGCAGTTCTCACTCAGGCAGAGCTGCCCATTGCTCTTCTGAGTTCTGACAGTGACATGAACTCCTTTTCCTGGATATTGTATTTCATGTGTTTGAATTATCACCGTGGCAAGCTGGGAACTGCAGCTGCACTGCAAATGTTGGCATGCACTGGGTGCAGGACTGCCTGAGACAGGGAGTTAGTGGCAAACTAAAAGTACATCCGAAAGGAAGTGGCAACAATTTAAAGCTCCATCGGTCCTCAGTGTGCTACAGACACTGCCATGAGCAAAGCACAGCCGATCCAAACATGCACTTTGCCGCCTCGATCAGAGCAAGTGGGCTCCCAGAAAATAATGCAAAGCTTCTTCTGAGTGCTGGTAGGAGATGGGGAGGTTGGGGTGCCAAACAGCTCAGCACTGTTGGTTCAGAGCCATTGCAGACTCTAGGGTTCAGCTGCTGAGCTGAATAGATGGGAGCAGAGCTACAGGAACAGGGGTGAGCCTGAGCCAGCTCTGACTGCCCCCATGGGCACCTGGATCATCTTCCTGGGCGAGGCAGGGGAATTAAACAACCCTGACCTGTCCAGCCCCATTTTCCTGGTCAGGGTCAGCAATAACCCTGCAGCAGTGCAGCACAGCTCTGTTCTGCTGTGGACACCACCTGAGTGCAAGGAATGAAATGGAAGTGAATAAACAGCCTCATACCATAAGGTCTTTCTTGGCTTTCCATCAGAGAAGGCAGAAACTTCCAAGGAATTTAGGAACCCGGGATTTTGAGTATTAACTGCACCTGTTTGTAAGTGAGAAACGTGCACCGTTCCACAAGGAGCTGATATCAAAAGACCTGTGGGAGGCAAGTAGACAGGGAGGTTATTTCAGGGTCAGGTGAAGACCAAAACAAAAAGAGATTTGCTTTTTTTATTTTATTTTTTTTATTACAGGAAGATTTTTTAAAGTAGAGGGTGGGAGATAGATGTTTAAAGAGCGTGTCTCAATTCATAGGAAATCACTTCTAAGGAGAAAAATGAAAGCCTTTTTATTCCTTCCCTTTTGAGTCAAGAAATCCGAACTGGGGGAAAAAAATAATAACAGAAATCCCTGAGCCAGTTAAACATGCAAATAGAATTTATTTTCTTTTTCAAATTTGTAAGTGTATCAGGGTAGCCAAGGGGCCTGGGCCAAAGCCATTGCTGGGGGAGCTCCAGTGAAGCAAATGGATCTGGAGCCAAGCTGATCCTCGGAGTGATGCCATGGAGCTGTGGAGGCAGAGCCCTGCAGGCAGCCGGCAGGCCCTGAATCTCAATTAATGAATTTTGAGGGCAGCCGACAGCTGTCTGTCCTCTGCCTTCCCCTGGAGAGAGGTTCGGCCCATTTGAATTCAGGTTGCTTCTACCTGAAGGTGGGAATTTCTTCCCGGCTGTCACTGAGTGCTTTCTCCACTGGACAAAAGGGATTAAGAAGTCTCTTTGCCACCTCTCTGGTGTTCCTTGCACTTCAACCTTGAGATGTTTTTACTTCCCCAAGACACAGTCCTTTTCTTCTGGAGTGAGATCACCTGTAAAACCCTCAGTGGCTCCATCACCCTCATTTCTATCTCCAGGACCAAATCTGCCTTTTTTTTTTTTTTTTTGCAAAGATACCCTAAGGCTCAAAACTATTGAAGAAAAAATCAAATCTGGGTGCATTTAGTGGAAAAATCATGCAAAAAAAAGTTTTACACTGAGTGCTAATGACATGCACAGCCCCTAACGAGCCAGTGGTGCCCCAGCCCTGGTGCACAAAGCCCCCCAGCCCGCCGGCCCCGTTTGATGCTGCGCATAAAGGCCCCAACTGTCCTCCAGGACCCGTTTTACAATAGTGTGACTCCGCTTCCCCCGTGCTGCTTGCTCCTGATTTACCAGAGCACAATAGAAACGTAGCTGTGGTCTAAAGAAGCGGCTCCGAGGGCCTGCCGCGCTGGCGGGGAGAATGGCAGCCTTTCTTCAGCTGTCTGGAGGGATCTGCCTCTCTGCTAAGCTCTCTGCAGCGATTTGGGAAGCCCCTCCAGGCAGCTTACCATAACTTTTCAGCTCTATAGGGCAATTCCTCTGGGTGAAATGCCTCTGAAGTGCCCATGGCTTCGGGAAGCAATTGTGTTAAGCCTGACCCTTCCTCTGATCTTGTCTCTCCTCTGGCAGGTGTCCACGTCCTGAGCTGCAGGAACAATCCCCTGATTATCCCCGTCATCCATGACCTCAGTCACCCTTTTTATCACACCCAGGCTGTCCTCATTAGCTTCAGCTCCCAGTTTGTGGCCATCTCCGGGGTGGCCCTGCGTTCCTTCCACAACTTCGACCCCATCACCATCAGCAGCTGCCAGCGAGGACAGACCTACAGCCCTGCGGAGCAGAGGTGAGCGTGTCAGCCCCGCTTCCCTCTGCCTCTCACCCACCACCCCCAGCGCTGGCCCGGGCTGGGGAGGAGGCAGGAGGGGCACAGCAGTTGAACCCTGCTGACCCCTTTGTGTCACGGCTAAAAAACCGGCAGTGTTCTCATTGATCAGGATGGATGGGACATTTAACCCGCACGGGATGCTGTTAGTGAATTATTTCCTCTTCTTTTCTCCTCCCTTCTTTATGCCAAGCCTGGAATTGGGGCCAGTTCACTCTGCACACATTCCCCAGCCCGGCGTCGTGCTCGCCACTCACACCCCGGTATGATCTGAATGGCTTTGTGCCACCAGAGTGCCACAGGGACCTCCCACGGGAGGCACCGCGTGGACACAAAGTGACGCCTGTGCCCCGGAGGGGCTGGATCCTGCCAGGTGTTCAGCCCTGGCCTGCAGGGCCGTGGCCGTCGGCATCTGCCGTGCTTTGACGGCCGGGTGAGCCCCTCAGCACCTCTCTGGATCCGGCCCCCGGTCTGAAAAGCTCTGTGGGACCCCCCAGGATGAAAGGTTTATGGCTACCATTTTATTCTTGTTGTTATTACAGACACATCAATAGATCACCACCAACCCCTCTCAGTCTCTGCTTTACAGCATCCCACAGAGATTGTGACCTTTCATGGCCTCTGGTGCGGCAGCTTCATGGATCCTTTCAGCGAGGCAGTGAAAAGAAAAGGAGAGAATTTAGCAAAACCCCTGAAAGAATAATTTCTTTTTTTCTTCCTTTGTGAATTCAAAGTTGTGAGCAGTTGTCATACCATAGCAGCAGCAATAGTAAAACAAGTTGCATATCCCAGCAAACCTCTGCTCAGCCTCCTAAGCGAGCTGTCAGGTTTTTTGATAATGTTCTGGCTTGTTTTTAGGACCCGCTTTTATTCCAGGAAAGGCGGGAGGGTGAGAAGGGGGAGAGAGAAGGGAAAATAAAATTTAAAAAAAAGGAGTATATCTATAGCTAAATCAATCCAGTCAGTGTGTTCTGACCTAGATTCAAGGCGTCTGATCATTCTGTGCAGTAGGTTGTACAAATTCAGAGGCCCAAAGACAGCAGGATCAACTTTCAGATGAGAAGTCTGCTGGTGGAAGTGTGGCCAAATATCAGCGCAGGAGCAGGACAGAAAAAGAGCGAGAAAGCCCCACTGGAAGGAGATGGTGAGAAGCAACAGGGAGCTCAGGAGGGCTGAGACACGGGGCCACATTCCACTGCCCTCTCAAGTTTTCAGTAGGAATTGAACCATTTGTTCACTTACGGAATTAGAAGTGCTCTGCGTTTAGAAAGTTATTTCCTTAATAAAAAATGCATTCCCCTTAGGCAAAGCCTCAGTGAGCCTCTGCAGCCCAGCAACACAACCTTTAGAAATCCCTTGGGGAAGAATCACCCTCCTTTTGCCTCTTATTTTTCTTCCTGATTTTCTGGCATCGCTTTGTTGTCGGGATGCACTGAACTCTCTCAGGTCCCTGCTCTCACAAACTCCCATCCGAACCTCATCCATTCAAAGTAACGTTTTAGGCCTTGCAGGTTCCAGCCCTGGATTGCTCATGAAGTTTCTCATGTCTGTCAGGGAACTAGAAACTCAGAAGAAAAGCTCTGATCCAAGGGGAATTGAAATCCGTGGAATTTTTCCCACCCGGGACAGTGCTGCCGTAGAGAGTCAGTCCCTGGGTTGCCCTCTGATGGGCTCGCTTGGGGTGACCAGATCTGTTTTCTTCTGTACAAAAATCTCCAAAGCACTTCAGGTACCCAAGATGTGGAGCAAGTTGTGCATAAAGTTGTGCAGCCAGGAAATAAGTGACACCTTTTCCTTCATTATTTTACCCAATCCAGGAAGAACAGAGAAAGATTTTTAAAATGACTTCTTAACCAGCTCAGAGGCTGGACTTCGGTTTTCTGCCTCCCCTGCTCACAGTCTGCCCACCAGACTCCCTTGGAGTGCCAGTTCCACACTGCTGATCTTTCCCTTCTCCCCTTTCCCCACTGGTTGCATTTGCCTAATGTGATCGTTAAAGTATTTATTTAAAGGAACTTGTCTTCCTATGTTTAAGCATCAATTTTACCGCTTTCATTTTCCTTAGGTCAACATGGATATTTTTGTCTGCTTTTTGGCTTCTCTCTACAAGAGGTATTATTTCTCTCTTTCAAGGAGAATTATTTTTCTTGGAGAGGATTTATAGCCAGATACAGATATTTCTAGGCAAGGGTGCAGATTTTAAAATTGTGAGGGAAAAGAAATATATTGTCCCTTAAAAGTTAACACAGTTTTTAGTTTGAGGGTGAATGGATCCCTCCTGTGGGTTGGTGACAACTTAATAACTGAAAATAAAACATGCGCTCACTCTTCTTTCCTAAAATATGTATTATAGTTGATATTTTAGAGAAAAACGGGCTTAAATATAAAAGTCTCATTGAACTTTATAGGTAGTTGTCCTCAGTCATCGTGAGTTGTTTTGAAAATCCATTCCATCCTCCTGAAGACATTTACAGAGTCTGAAAATTCCTACTCTGTCCTTTCCAGTTTTATTCTTCTCGTTGTTGTTTTTTCTGCTGCCAATGACTACAGGCTCATTTTTTTGTTTTCAGCAGAAGTTTACCTCACTGCTGGAGATGTGCTGTAAAAATGACACTCTTTATTTTCACATTGCATCCTTAGACCAGATATAATGGCCCGGTTAGTTCTTCTCTTGTGCTTTATAGCTCAAATTATTATACTTTTACTATTTCCTGTGTAGCCTCACGCAGTGGACGGTGAAATTGGGTGTGCAGCAGCAGAGGTGTAATTTCCCACCCCGCAGTTACTCGAGCAGCAGGCAGGCCTGGTGTGCCGGGGCTGCCTTGGACAGTGGTTCCTCAAAACCCGGGTTTTTGTCTTTTCCGCTGGGTAGGAAACATCAGCTGGGGATCACCCATCCCTGGCAAAGCAGCTGGTGGGAAGTGCTGCTTTTCCTCAGGGGCATTTCCCTGCCGTGGTGACCAGACCTGTCCCCTCCTCCACCCCTCCTGGTGCCACCGTTCCACTCCTGGAAACTGAGGCAGGAGGTGGGAAAGTCCAGTTCACCCAATTGAGCTGTCAGAACTTTGCATTTCAGGAGTTTCCGTCTTTCTAATCCACCACTGACTCTGTGTTCACGTTGAAGACAAGTCCCCCTGGCTGCCCACGGTTCTCCAGCCTCCTTGCCTCACCTTGTCACCAGCTCGTGCTTTCTAATGAATGCAGCAAAATTATTTTCCTTTGCTTTCTTTGGCTAGACCGTGGCACAGCCTCGCTGCTGCAGCTTCAAAATTGCTTCTGAGGGGAGATTTGGGGTTTTCTTCCCTCCATAAGTATGCATATCTGGGTGTTTTGACCCTGTAGACCAAGACCCAGCCCTGGCCACCACACCACACCTGCTCTGGCCTCTGTGGAGAGGTTCCCTTTGAGCTGCACCCTTTGCTGCCCCACACAAGCCCCAGGGATTCGTAGCCCACTCCAGCTCTTCTCTTTGTCTTGTTCTCTCCTGCTGTCAGCTTCCCCAACAAGAAATGATGAAGATAAATCTTCAGCGGCAGAACAAATGCAACCGCTCTCTACAACTTTGGTTATTTTCTTTTCCTTTTTATAAGGGCGAAAAAGGATTTCCTCGTCTCTTTTTGTTGTGAATTAATGCAGCTTTCTCTTTCCCGGTTCGGCTGCCTTTCCCCTGCCCTGCATTCTGTCATTAAGCACAATCTCTGTCAGCTTGCTTCGGGTGAAATTAATGAATTTCTCACAGAACTGTTAATCATAGAAGCTTTGGTCCGTGACATGTGTTATAATTCAATGGGTTTTTAACCTTCACCCCGTTTTGGTAATTGGCAAACGGCATCATTTGGCTTTTATTAAAGTGGAAGGCGATGCATTTTCTTTGTTTGCCTGGACAGACTCTGGCAGGGAGACCTGTGGGGCTGCAGACGCCCAGGGACTCAGTCCCCCTTCCAAGCTGGCAGGGTGACGGGGCTTTGAGAGCTTTATCAGTTCAATCTGGACCCCCCTGGCAGGAGCAGCTCTCACCACGGGCCGTGGGCAGGCTGGAGGCAGAGCCTGTCCCCAAGGAGGATTTGCCCTGCCGGTGGTGGGGACAGTGAGGGGGCCACGCTGGCTCGTGTCTCTCCTTTCCCTGTGGCTTCCCTTGGGCTGGAGCAAGGGTTTTCTGTAAATCTCTGGGTTTAGCTCCATTTTGACCCTTTCAGGTTGAAGTAGGAGTTTGCTGTGATCACTGTCAGAGTCAAACCCAGCAGTACTGAGACGACATCGCTGAAGGGACCACAGGTGACACCACTCATGTGTGGTCACTCTCCTGGACCAGATTTGAAGGCAAACACCTCTATAAGAAAGGGCTTGATCCTTCTTCTGGTCAGCACAGGTTCACCAGTCCCCATCCAGCCCCATGGATTTGGGTAGATATTCAGGATTTTGTGTTAATACAAGGAGGCAATGTGCTTTAGCTGAAGACTGAAGAAGACAAAGTCATTGCCACCTTTTCAGTTCTTTTTTTTCTTTTTAATTTCTACAGCAAGGAATGTGGCTAGCAGCCTCTGCATATATGTTTGGATTAGAGAGAGAGAGAACCTGCTCTTGCCATTAGAGTAATCTCTACAGAGGAGATCACAAACCCATTTTAAGGATAAATATATTGGAAAAACCCTCAGGAGGCTACACGTGGGTGAGATGTGTGTAGGTTGGCATAGGACAAAACCAAATTGCACTTCAGCTCTGCAGCCCAGGCTGTGGCAAAGGGAGTTTTTCCTGTGTCCAAGAGATGATGTTGTGGCCCTTCTCCTAAAAAGTGCCCACCATGAGCTTCTGGGCTCACCTGAGCTTAAATATGTGTCAGACCCATCACGAAGGAAACAAATAATTAAGGCACCATGTCAAGATGAGTTCTTGGAAAAGTGCTTGTTCTCGGGGTTAGGAAAAGAAAGTCTGGCTGCTGTGAGCTTTTCGAAAGAGGGAGTCCTGGATTGTTTTCATGTGAGGAAGGAAGAGCTCCACTTAATTGTTATAATTTTCTATAAACATGTTAAAATACAAATGTTTCTAGGATTGTGTCACCAAGGCACCAATTTAGCAAAGCTCTGAGCTATTTGCTTACATCCCCTCGTAGTCAAATCTATCAGTGGGACTTAACTGCGCTTTTGAAGTTAAGCACACATTTAAGTGCCTTGCTGAACTGGGGCCAATATTGGCACAGAGAAATACAGATTTAGAGCCTAATGACTGAGCTCATTTAGATTAGGGATGGGCAGCATGGATTTGAATAAAGTCAGAACTGGCTCAGAACTTCAGCTCAGAACTTCAGCCTACATGTGAAGCGAACTCAGTTCAGGGCTTTTTACATCACAGGAACAGTCTGCCTTGATCTGTTTTGAACAGGCAATGGAATGTGTGCAAGAAATCCCTGCTCCTTGCACTCACCTCGGTGTGAAGATGTTGTTTTAGGAAATTGTGAACTGCCAGGGCAAGAAAAGGAACAAGTGAATCCTGAAGGGGACCTGGTAAAATAAACACTTGTCAGGGAATGTCCCAGGCACCGACACTTGTTCAAGCAAATTGTTAGAGTGGGCCTTGGGTCCTGGGTGTAGCTTTGCTCCAGACCACTTCATACTTTGCTGAGGATTTTTGGGAGTTAGGATAGACCAGGGATGATTTGAAATAGGCAGTTTTGATGAAGTCGCACGATTTTGACTGCAAGAAAGCAGGATAAACTGTCCTATGCCAGGAATCAACATGAGGAGAAGCCAAAGCGATTTCATTCTCAGATGCTCTTATATTGTTTCTTTCCTGAGGAATGCACATTTTCCGGAACATGTGATGATTGACCACTGCTAAATGGCAGCACCCATGCAAGAGCTTCTGTAATCCACAAATGGGTGTGATGGGTTCTTTGTCTAAACTTCCTACTTGGAGATATTAATTTCTCCTCCTTAATTCTGCATTTGCAGAGCTCAATTCAGGATCGTGACTTCAAAATTCATTGTGATTTATGGCTGACAGTAGCTGATACCAAATTGGAACCAGTAGCTCGAGAACCAGAAATATTTAAATTAGAAACATTTGGGAGCAGTGGTTGTTTTTTTACAAAAAGTGAATGGTTGTATTGTTTGTCACTGAAGTCATTCATATAGAGTTACAGACAGAGAGAGCTGCCCAGATGATCTGCTAACCAAGGCATAATCTGGAGCCTGGAGGGGGTGGCTAAAAATGTTCCCTGGCCATTTCAGAAGACCACAAGGGGACTTGTAAACAGAAAGAAGAACATCACAATAAGTGTTTCTTAATGCCTTTGTCTGTGGCGTTTCAGTTCTGTAGGACTTCTAAGCCCAGGCTTGCTCATCTGGTGTCCTAATCTGAACTCCAGCAACCAGATTCTTTTCCTCCTTTACATTGATGGAAATGAAAAGCGATGCCACTGGCTGCGGTGACGTTGCTTCAGATTTCCCTCTGTGCAAATTGCAAGGGTTTCCTTGGGCTCATCCTTCCCTCTGAAGCCATTCAAGGCTGAATTCAGCGCTACATTAATTCACATAAGTATTAGATTAAATAAGTCTGCTGTTATTTTATTTTTCTGACTTTAGTGGAAGAAGGTTTTCAGATTTTGAGGCAGTTTTGCAACGGGCAGTTGAGATTTGCAGTATGTGCTTCTGAGAGTGGCTTGGCAATAGTGCTCCCTTTTTTCCCCAGTGAGTCAACTTCCTCAGCACTGCAGCCCTGGCATGGGAGACACTCGTGCTGCAGCCTCCCCGTCTGAGCAGTGGAGGGGAGCAAAGTGAGAGCTGGACCTCATGGGCCGTGTAACAGGGAGGGCTCCACAAAGCATCATTCATCATTTACGCCCTCACTCAGCATCCAGCTTCAGATATTCTGGCTGATGTCAGCTGAGCACTTGCTCAGCCAGCAGTGCCGTGAGGTTGGTAGGGTTGGGAGGAGGTTGGTGAGGTCCTGCTCTGCCGGGGGAGCCGCAGGCTGTGAGGCTCGTGGTGTGTACAGGAGGGTGTGAGTGCTGTGGCTCACTCCCCTGGGTGATCCACGTTGGGCATTTGCAAGGCAATAGCGCCTGGTTGTTCTCCTCATCTCGTTCCTCTTCAGTGATGGCCACCTGGGCACAAGGATGTGCTGCCAATTTGTTCTGCTGCTGCTCCATCCACAGCCTGATCCATCATCACGGAGTGAAATCCATGGCAGTGCAAGTCTGTCCATCAGGCTGGGAGATGCAGTGGCTGGAAAACGTGAAATCCTTGGTTGGTGGGTGGGGATCATCCTGAAGGCAGGATCACCCTGGACAGCCCGGCTCTGGCAGAGGATCATCCCTTCTGCAGGAGTGATGAGCATCAGGGCTGTGCTGACAAACAGGGGTTTGTTGAGTACAAGGATTTGGAGCTGGCCAACACAGACGTGGAATTCTCCTTCCTCAGCTCTGTCAGCATTGATGCTTTGTGCACCATGAGGAAATAAGATATTTCTGAATGTAGAAATTGTTTATGGCTCATCACACTCCAGGGAAGGGCCAACACTGAACAAGCAACCTTTAATTACGAGCAGCGGGCACTTCCCATAGAGCGCTAGTCTGGGACAGAGAAATGACTTGTGCAGGTACATAAATACTGTCATTTAATCTGATCTAGAGCTCAGCAGAGACATGTGCAGATGTGCTTCTCTATCAGTAACATGGGGATAACAATACCAGCCCAGGTGTCTCGCAGGGGTGTCATGAAAATTAATTAGATAATGTCTGCACGGTGCTTTGAACACAGCAAAACACCACGTACATGCTAAGTCAGGGCTTACTAAGCTGAACAGGGCTTTGGTGGCTGTTAACCCTTTTTTCTAGAAGACAGGAATTGCTTACTTGTAATCCATTTCAAAATTTGGGTATTGATGCATTGCTTTCCCTTCTTTCCATGATTTTCTGTTTCAGGTTCTTCCCTACCCAAGTAGACGGTGAAATAAGTCAATGTTTTCCCTCCTCAGAACTAATTTAACTGTATTAAATTAATTTTCAATTTCAGCAGAGACATATCACCTTGTGGGGATCCCTATCCCACAGACTTCCTCTCTAATCCCAAAACTCTTTGCCCATGGAGTCATGGGATGGTTTGGGTTGAAGGGACCTTTAGAGGTCATCTGCAGTAAACAGGGACATCTTTAACTCAGTCTGGTTGCTCAGAGCCCTGTCCAACCTGGCCATGAATTTTTCCAGGTATGGAGCATCCACAGCTTCTCTGGGCAACCTGTCTCAGTGTTTTACCAGCCTCATTGTAAAAATATTTCTTCATTCTCTCTAGTCTAAATCTCCCCCCATATTTTAAGACCCTCAATATTTTCATTGCTGTTTTGTTGAGGGACTGCCCCATACTCACATTTGAACATGTGCTGTAATGTTTGACTCAGGTCATCAGAGATGGTGAAAGATTTTGTGTCAACCAGACACCTCTGTGTATGTAAAAATTAAACAAAAATCTCTTTTTGCAAGTTGTGCTAAATGTTACAATCATTTTCCAGAGGGAGAACTGACAGGTTCCATCTGGGGAAAGATTTTATGGATGGCAGGACTGCAACTGGAGAGATCTGAAATGACAGCATGCTGCTGAGCTTGATAAGAGCTTATCAACACAGCTACACAGCTGATGTTTGGTGTTCCTCGTGAAGTGGAATAAAATGAATGTGATGATTTCAATTGAGCTTCTCAGAGATAAGAGTGTCTATCGCAGAAACCCCTCCTCACATGTGCACACTTATCACTGCCAATATCAGCACTCCTGAATCCAGCAGATTTAAAATCGGATAGGGCACGAGGGCTGCTCTTAGAGGGAGAGTGCATTCATGGGAGGGATGGATGGATGGATGGATGGATGGATGGATGGATGGATGGATGGATGGATGGATGGATGGATGGATAAATGGACATTAATACAGCAGTAGGGAGGTCATAATGCAGCTGAATATTGCAGAACAGAAGGTACTTCTGCAGAATTGGCAGGCTCTTCCCTTTTGGTACAAAACCTGTAATTTGCTCTCATGGTCATCACTGTGCCCACTGCCTCTGTCCTTCAGGACACGCACCAGGAGGCTGTGGAGCCCTTCCCGAGCTGGGGTCAGCGCTCTCTGAGTGAAGACTCTGTCAGTCAGACACTGCTCTTGTGGGATGGACTGAAATAACCAAATACCAAATAACAGCACCCCTCCTTGTCTCCCTGCCAGCTGCGTCCACTACTCCTGCGAAGCCACCGAGTGCCAGAGGCTGGAGATCGAGAACGCGGTGCTGAACTGCACCGGCGGCACCGGCTGGGACAACGGCGCCCAGTGCTCCGTGCACTGCAGGACCGGCTACATCCTGCACATCCAGAGAGATGATGATCTCGTCAAGAGCCAGGTTTGTCCTGCTGGGTTTGTTTTATTTTTATGATGTACAAGACCAGGATGAGCAAACAGCTGCGGAGAAATTGAGGAATAACTCAGGCTAGACTCTAAAATCTCAGCTCAGCCTTGGGACAAGGTCTTACCCAAATGCTTGTCATCAGAACAGGAACCCTTTGACTCTGTAGGAAGAGTTACTGGCAATGAGCAAAGCTCAGATGTTCCCTGAATTTAGAAATTTTCAGACCAAAAAGTTTGTGTTCAGTCCTTCTTTGATCTCACTGGCTCTACTCAGCCAAACAGTGGGGTTGGTGTTTTGGGAGTAGGGTGCTTATGTTTTTGCACAACCAAGTTCTGGGCAAAATACCTCGTTTTTAGTCATTGGATTGAGGCTAACAATGTCTTAACTCCTTTGCAGTGTTTCAGTCCCTCTGCTCCCAACCACACCCTGACATGTAGAGCATGGAGGGGACAGAAAAAGCACCCAACCCTTTTTACTTCTAGACAAATCATCAAAAACCTCCCCCAGCAGGGCAGGAAGTGCTCCCCATCCTCTCTAATCCATGCAGTAATAATGCAGTCCTACAAAAGCAGCATGTCTTCATGCAGTGAGGGGGGAATTGAGGAAAACCATTAATTTGTTTAAACATCAAAAAAAATGCAGGTCCTTTGTGCTGGGGAAGGTGGATGAGGTGCACATGCAGGGTTCTGGGGACGGGGATGCTGGCCTGACACCCCACTTTGTGCCCTCATTTCTAACGCTGCCACATCCTCTGAGGGTGACGTGGGGGTGGTTTCCCCATCAGCACCTTCTCCCGGTGGCTGTGGGGACAGCACTCACATCTGGGGCAGCCCTCACATCTGGGCCGGGGGCTGGGGCAGCCGCACTCAGCAGCCTGTCTGTCCTTGTGAAATACTGTGTTCTTCATGGGCTCGCCGAGGGGGGAGACAGAGGGGAGGGGAATGAGTCAGCCCTTTCAACTCAATTACAAAACAAATACAGGACCCCGCGAGCTGGGCCTCTTCCATCCTAATTGGCATCAGCACCAGAACCCCAGCTCCAGCTGAGCATTTTTACAGAACAGAAAACAAGTTCTCAAAATGAGCCTGAACCAGGAAATTGTTGGAAGGGATCTGTACATGGGGCACATGGAGCACGAAGGGATCACAAACCAAGTAAAGCAGCCTGAGCACGCTTCACCAGCCCTGCACTATTTAAATTCCAGCATTACCTTTTGGGCAGGCTCGGCCAGCTGGGTACGGTTTTGCCGGGAGAAGTTTGGTTTCAGAGCCTTGATCAGACTCATATGACAGGAGCAGAGGATTTTAGCACCCCTTGCTAACGTGATTCACTGCCTATTACAACACACTTCCTCTCACCCTGCTCTGCTCTTGCGCTTCGTTGTCTTTTCCACCAATAAAACCCCCTGAGGCCAATGGCTTTGTTTTGCTCAGTGCTGTGCATTCACTGTTCAAATCAGGGAAGGAGTGGAGCATCTTCAGGATGCCCATGACCAGCTAAGCACATTAAACACATGCTTTAAAAGTTTTATTATTGTGCTTCACACATCTGCTGAAAAGGAACAGTTTCTTTCACTATCATCTTGTTTTATTTCTTTGTGTTAGGTACTTCAAACTAGAACTTTTGGAATGTGTAGGCAAGAAAAGAATTAGCTGAGAAAGTCCAGAATCCATGGTCTGGATTTCTTATATCAAAAGGCATTGTGCTCTTTCCAAAATTGCTTCCCAGCTTCAGCTCCTCTTCCAGTCACAAGCACCTGGGGGTGAGAAACGGCACGTGGGTTGTTGTCCATGGTCAGAGGGACTTTCTGCCTGGGGAACCTTGCATGAAGCTATTCCATCTTTCACTGTTGGCATTTAGTCAGTTATTTCACTCATTTGACTGATTTCAGGTCCAGAGATAGTTTTATTTTTCTCATTTAACTCTCAGTGTGTGGGGCTGCCTGAGGAAGAGGAGGGAGAAAGTAGCTTTGCACGTGTTGGTGTTTCACGCTCTTGGGTAGGAAGGAGGCTGAGCTGGGGTGCAATGTCCCAAAGAGCAGACTGACCATCAGTGGCCCACGACCACTGCGTGCTGGTGAAGGTGATTCACAGACCAGTGGAAGCACCTTGGTTTCGCATCTGAACCACATTTGTCCTCCCTGTTTCATTGAAAGATAGAAAAAAAGGGGAAAAGAGAATTAAAAGAGATATTTTCAAAAGCACCTCGGTGATGTAGGGGCACAAGTCACATTTCAAATCAATCTTTTACATCTAAAGGGTCTTTGAAAATCTTCTTAACAGTTTCTGCACTTTCTGGTCTCTGTGTCTTCTGAGGCCACCATTTTAATCAGTCTTCGGGCAAAACATCCATTCATTCCCTCTCTGAGAAGCTCCCATTCCCAAATTCTGTTAAAACCCCGTAAAATCACCAAACCCTAAAACCCGTCAGCACTCTGTGCAGCAGGAACTGTTTGCTGCTTGAGAAGGAAAAGAAAGCTGAGCTGTTTACAGACTCTTGGGGTCTCATCCTCATTTAGGGACTTCAGCAACAACAACAAAGGGGTTTGCATAGTGATGGCGCAAAATCCTTCAGCATCTTTCTCACAAAGATCTCAGGGATGTTTTCATTCTCCCTCCCCGATTTCTTCCCACCCCCCCTGACAACACCATCGCTCTTTCTTGTCTTCTCCCTCTTTCCCCTCTTTGTCTTTCACTGCTTTTCCTCCCCCTTGTCCTTCACTGAAAGCGCCACTCATTCAGTTACTTGTTGTCATCTCTCCTTGAAGCTACCACCACTGCTGCTCTGGTCAAGAGGTGTTATTTAAAACCCAGCAGCTCCCTAATGTTGTGCAAAGGCATCATCAATCATGCCAGGAAAAGAAAGCGCGGCTCATGTGGGTTCAATTAGAGGCACAGTAGTGGGCAGAAGTGGAAGAATACTTAGAGGGGAGGGCACAGCTGTTCATTTTTAAGGAGAGGAAACTTCACACGTGAAGCATCGCTTGAAGAAGGAGCCGGCTGGGATCTTGGGCAGCAGGAAGGAGACATGAATTCTCCCAGGCTGTTAAAGTCCCGAAGAACAAATCTTTCTGGCACCAGATCTGTTTAAGTTTGCATCCTCTTCACTGTGCTGCACGCTGTATCTTTGGAGGCCCCTTTTCTCTCCCCCTCTCTCCTCCTTGCCCACCCTCCCTCCTTGCGTAAGCCTCTTTTGGAAGGCAGGACATGAAGGGAAGCAGTTGCTGTGATGCCAGTCAAAGCAGCACAAAGTGCCCAAAGTGACAGCTAATAAACCAGATGAGAAAGCCAAGTGCTTCGTGTGGGCTGCTGTGAGCCGGGTGACCTTGTCAGATCAGACAGGCGAAACAGGCGCGTGCCTGCTCAGCGCCGGGTGGGAGAGCTGCAGTGGCACAGGCAGATGCTGCCACTAAGACCCAGCCCCAGATCCAAGGGCTGAGTCCATCAGAAACACCCCCAAGGTGTGGCAGGGACAGGATCCTGCTCAGCACCCGGGGCTGCCGTCCCTGAGCACTGCAGCGATCCCACCCTCAGGTGTGACACTGCAAGACAGGAAAGCCAAGAGCTGGTGGGTGCCAACTGCAAGAATTTCTGTGGTGGGTTTGTCCTCTGTGCTTCCATCAGAGCCACTGGCCTTTGTCTCCATTGCAGGGAACACTCTCTGCTGTGTCCTGCTGTAGAACTACATGTGCTCCTGTTGCTTGAAGCGGTGACATGATAGACATGCTCTAAAATGTACCATTCTTATGTCTGACCTTGAAAACCTCAGCTTCCATCACACCAAACGTGGAACAAGTAACTGGGAAAAGCTGAGAAGCCAGGGTCTCACCCCATGGGCACAGCTCCTCTGCTCGGGAATGGCCTTCCCAGTGTGCCAGGAAGAGGAAGAGCCATAGAGGTCTGAGAGGACTCTCACAGGTTAACTAGGCTAAGGGTTTTGTGGGGGAAGTACCACAGGGAAAAGCCCAGAGATGAAAATGTGGAGACACTAATCACTAACTTTTTCACATCAAGGTCTAGAACAGGGGCAGAGACAAAGGGCAGGGAAGTATGGCTGTGGAGAGGGATCCCCTGCAAAGAGAGGGAATCCCAGGTGTGTGGTGTTTCCAGCAGGCTCTGCTGTCCTGCAGCGTTCTGCCACCAAAGGCCACGGCTGCAGCTGAAATACTCTCACTAGTGCTAGCTTGGGCAAAACATTCTTTTTGTACAGTGTGACTTCATGCACAGATATTGCTCTTGTTTAAATGTTTGTGTTATATTCAGGTTTTTGAGTTTGCACTGTTTATTTGGTGTTCTGCAGAGGTACAGCTGATGTGCAACACTGTCGGTAGAGGAACTTCCTCATGCACCACACTGTGTCTCAGCAGCCAGCATCAGCCAGGAGGAACACTCATTTATTCCTGAACTAGATCACAGCAACACCAATAAATTTATTCCTGGACTTGAATCTCTTATCATTGATGTAGCTTCCCTATGTTCAGCATGGATCCAGTATCCAGCATGAAACTATGCAAGACCTATGTCTTTTCCATAACGTTTGGATAGCCCCTGACATCATTAGTTTGAGTTTATTGATATCAGCAGCTTGGGTTTAAGTTCCAGCAGCCATGGTGCTGCTGCGTTATTTGATGATAGCACCTGGTAAAGCGAAATGGAGGCTTTGCTGGGTGCTGGATCCTGGAGTGCTGATGGTTTGCAAGAAATGGGAATACTCTGTATTAATCCCTGCTCCTGTGGCCATCACACTGCAATCCCCTGGAAGCACAGGCATCTTCAGGACATCAACTGCCTACAGTTTATATTCACTTTTTAATGGTACAGATATTCTGATAAGCAACAGTGCAGAATTAACAGCCACTGGGGTGTGAAATGATTGGGAATGAGAACACAGAGGGTCGCCTCACCTGATGGCTCTGAGTATCCCAGAATGTGCTACTCTGAGTTTGTAGAAAAGACATTTTTTTCCATCAGCAGTGCTCCCTGTTTAAATAAACTCCACGGTCTAGAAAAGGGGTTTTGTGCCCACTTGGGAAGTGTCCAGTTTCTCAGCTCTGGGACTGCTTTTTCCATTCTGAATGCAACCATATATCAAAGGGAGACAGGTCTGAACTTCTGTTGAAACCATTAGGGTGTTTTTGCAAAAAGGGAATCCAGGTCCCTTTGATGTGTGCTAGAAAAATTCCCCTTCCTTTTATAAACCCAGATCAATGGCCGGCGGTGCAAATCTCCTGTGAGCATACCAGCCCTGAATAAAATATTCCCCGGAGGCAGAGGAGTGCTGCTCTATGGCTTGGTCAGATTCCTCGCCAGTATCTTCCCCTTCTCATGTTTGGGTTTCTCGCATTTCTTAACCTCTGTCCCTCTCTTTATTCTGATGTGGGGGGAAGAGTTAGATTCTTCACTTCTAGCTTTTAATAATTTTCCATTTTTAATTAGAAAGTGGATACGTTGTTTACTCGGTTCTCTTTGCCAACATCTGTTTGTCCTTCAGTCACCCAGTAAATTCATCTTTGCTTTGGATGGGTGGCTCCTTTACCTCCCCCCATTTTTCTTCCTTGCCCCTGGCACTCCAGGATTCCAGGGTGCTGTGCAGTTTGGATTATTCCTCAGATCCACAGAAGTGTCGGTTCCGTGTAGCTGTGACAGTAGAGTGACTTTGAGGAAGCCAGAGCACAGGCACTGACTCTGTGTCCAACCTCTCCAGTTCCAGATGCCAGTTATGGGCAGGACACTCCTGGCTCTGTCCATGGCAAATTCCTCCTGGGAAAGGTCTGTCTCTCAGGCATTCATGTCCATGGTGTCAGGACAGCAGGGCCCTGATTCTGTGTGCAGCCTTGGGACACTCTGACAGGGAAGCCACAACAGCAGCTGTCAGTGTCTGCACACAACGCTGATGTGGCCCAAGGCTCTTCCCCTGGGATCCCCATCCAAGGGTGACTGACACCTCTCGGGAGAGCCTCAGACCAGAGTCCCAAATGGCTTCATGTCAGCTTGGCTTTTACTTCAAACCCAAGGGTGAGTTTGACTACTCAGAAGCACAGGGGGATCCCCTTGGAGTGGCTGTGTCACCGCGAAGGTGACAGGAATGGGGGACAGCTGTCAGCTCTGAACAGCTCAGGCTTGTGCTCCTTTCCCATGGCAGGGCAGCAGGTTCCCTGCTTCTCTCAGGAGGCCAGACAAGAGTTTGGACTGTGTGTAGAGCTCCCCTCTTTATATGGAAGCGCTTTGTTGTCTCACCCCGGAGGCAGCTGAAAATCCTCTTTCTCTGACACTGTTTCTTACCAGCCTTGGTGGGTCTGGTAGCTGCTGTCCCAGTGATGATGGCAGGGACCAGACATGGCTTTGCTTAATTTGTGAGCCAAAAGAATGGCTATTCTTAGGCTTGAGATAGTTGTGCCCTCCCTTGCTGGCTGTGGTGGCTGTAGCCATGTGTCTTTTTCCAGACGGATTCCAGCGTCACCATGACTTGCGTGGATGGGAAGTGGAACAAGCAGGTGACGTGTGAGCCCGTGGACTGTGGTGTCCCCGACCAGTACCACGTCTACCCAGCCACCTTCAACTGCAGCGAGGGGACCACCTTTGGCAAGAAATGCTCCTTCACCTGCCGACCTCCTGCTCTTCTGAAAGGTATTGGGGCTGTCTGTGCAGTGATCTGGGAGACACAGCTAACCCAGACTGCTCCTGGGAATACATGGTACTGCTGCTGTTGGTTTAGAATTATTCAGGATATTTTAAGCAGGAAGAATTATGGGACTATATGGAAGGTTTATTTATATTAGAAGTTAAGTTCCTTTGCATCTCTCTATTACCTTGCTTTGACCTTTCCTTGATCACAGCTGGCCAGGCAGTAATGACAGGGAATATTGCTTCCATACAACCAAAACATGGAAAAGTCATGGGGATAAATCAGATTGAACTCACTCATCTTCTTTGCCATGCTTTGTCTGTCTCCACTGTCTGTCTCCCTTCTAAGCCTCCTCCATGTATTCGGAAAGGGGAGAGAAGACTGAAAAGCCCCACGTCCCAGTGGCCCAGACCCCATTGCTGTTTTTCCTAATCCACCATCACCCTTCTCCTTTTCTACACTCATCTTGCTCTACTCTGACCTTCCTCTCCTCTTCTTGTCTGCGACTCTACTTTTTCCTCTTTTCTTTTATTTTTTCCCCTAAAAATAACACAGCTTGCTGTCCTCTTTCCTTTCCTCTTTTCCCTGCTACTTTTCTGCTAACATCCCCATCCTCTTCTCAGCACCATCAAGTGTTCTGCTCACATTTCCCTTCTTGATCTGGTCCTCAGGAAGCAAGAGAAGATACCATTGTTAATTTGAAGGAACATTAGACCCAAATTAACTTGTCCATCTTGCAGTGGAGTAAACTTAACTGCTGTTGTCAGCTCGGGTACAAACACCATATAAGCTTTTTTTGTACCTGTGGTATTTCCTTTTCTGATGGGATTCGTTGCAAACCCCCCAAAAGGAAGGCATGGGAAGTATTCTTCATTTCAGGGAAAGGCTATGTTGATTTTTTCACATATAAAGAAATTGCTTAATTCTTTTTAACTCTGGTGGGAGATAGCCACAAGCAGCCAACACACAAAGTCAAAACTACTCAAAGGGTAGTTAAGAGAAAATTAAGGCTACTTTTTAACAAAGAACTCCCTTTTTCTGTTTATACACTCAGAGGGCCATCTTCAACAAAAGCTCTTTTTTCATTTAAAGAGATTTAAATTTCTTTGAGCGGGCAGTGAAGATAATTATACTCATCATGACCAAAAAGAGCTGATGACTCAGGCAGGGGTAGCTGGAGGGATGAGAACCAAGCCCAGGTCAGGGCTGCAGCTCTGGTGTGTAGCATCACTTCACTTTAGTCCAGAAATGCTGTGAGCTGTGAGGTAAAGGCCCCGTTTGGTGTGGAGCCATCACTGATGAGTAATAAATGCTGCCACCGAGCTTCTGGAGAACAGCGTTGGAGTGACTCACGCCTAATTCAATCACTGACGTCATGACAGCCCCTGTTGGTAATGTCACAGCTTATCGCTTTGCAGTGGCGAGTATGATATCACCGCGGCTGGGCTGGGAGCTGCTGCGTGAGTCAGAGCAGAGGAACATGCTGCTGCTCCAGAAAAGAGCTCCCTTCTGCACAAAATACCTCTGCAATCATCTGCAGTTGGGAAGGGGAGAGAGAAATCCGGGGCTGATTTAATGCGGCTTCTCTTATCTTTGAGGTCAGGGCAGAAGGGCTCCTCCACATACCTTCCTGAGCCCTCCAGAGCCTTTTGTTTTCTTCTGCTTTGAATTCCAGCCTCATGCCCCGGGTCTCTTCCTCCCCTCGCAGAGAGATGGCATTGCTCCGGGGTTAGCAGTTTGTCAGTATTATTTCGGATAACTCCGAAGTTGGCTCACTGTTGAAAATGTGCCTTATGGATTGAGAAGAGTTCCTGCAGCAATGCTCGGGGATTTCAATGGAGTATTAGGGATTTTTGAAGGGTTAGTGGCTCATGGCTGTGCTTTGTTTCTTAGGAAAAGCTTATTCCTTTTCAACATATGGTATAAGATAACAAAGAATGTAAAATACACTGAGACTGGGCTACTTTTAGCTTAACCTTCTGAAGTCAAGTAGGTCATAGCAGAGGCAAATAGATCTATTGTACCTTTTACCTTTGAGGTGTTGGCCAAGAAAGCTTCCTGAGGAAAATGAGTCTCTAATGAGTATTATGAATCGTATTTATCACAGTAGTCCCCAAGGACTGAGAGTCCCCAGCTGAGAATGGCTCCTCATTGTGTTGGAGTAGTGACTCTGATACTAACAGATGCTGCTCCAAAAGCCTCCACATTGAAATAAAAGGGACAGATTTGGAGAAAAGATATAACACAGAAGCAGAATGAAGAATGTGACGGCACCAAACCCTCTGTTAAAGCCGTGGCTTTGGAGAGGAGGGGGTTGGTGTATGAAACAAGCTTCCTTTCAGAGAGGAACAAAATAAGGAAGAGAAATACAAAAGATGACAAAGCCCGTGTGGCTTCCCCTATGCTCTAGCATTTCCTGAAATAAGCACTGCCTGCCTGTCACCTGAAAGCAGAGTCCTAAATGATTCAATGACATCATCTAGAGTGAGAGAACGCACAGGACACACGAATGTTCAATGCGGTTGAATTTGTCAGATTGACTGGGGGGACTTTTGATACTTTATGGTATAAGGACATTTCAAAAGAAAATAATCCTGCTGAACGCTGTTACCTGTGCTCGCTGTTCTTCTCAGGAAACAACAGCAACTTGACCTGCATGGAGGACGGGCTGTGGTCCTTTCCTGAGGCCCTGTGTGAGCTGATGTGCCGAGCACCCTCCGTCGTCCCCAACGCGGATCTCCAGACCACTCGCTGCCGAGAAGACAAGCACAAAGTGGGCTCGTTCTGCAAGTACAAATGCAAACCAGGTTACCATGTCCCTGGATCCTCCAGAAAATCAAGAAAGTACGTGAAAGACTAAAGCTATGCCCTCAGCCCGATTCAGAAAGCCATGAGTTAAAGTGACTTTGGGAAGGGGATGTTTATCACAGACTCCGTGTGCCATAGGGAATGGCGTGGAGCAGTTCCTTCATGCAGATAGCTGTGCAGTGTCAGCTTAGGCACCCAGCTCACTTAGGCTTCTTTGAAAATGCTGACCAGTGCTCAGAAAACAGGCTTCACCCTAGAAATACCCCTTTGATATGCAGCCTGGGGAGTCCCCTCTGCAACCCTGCAGAAAAGGGTTAGTGCTGTCGTATACTTCTGACTCTGCACAAACCCACTTCAATTATACCACAGCCCACAAGCCTGGGAAGCTGAGTTCTTGGGAGATGTGTCCAAGGCCAAAAGAGGAGTTTAGGCTGGGCAGCCCAGTGTTGGTTTTGCAAATAATCGTTATTTTTGCTCAGAGACCTCATGACGCAGATTCACAACTTGTTTCCCAAGTGTTAAAAGCTCGAGCACACCCATCTCCTGCAACCTGCTAGCAGAGCTCAGAGGCTTTAGAGGCTCCCAGCTGACTCAGCCACTCACTAAATGTTGCTTTTTTCTGCACAAAAAGGCGAGCCTTTAAGATCCAGTGCACACAAGATGGCACGTGGCTGCCAGGCGCCTGCGTGCCCGTCACCTGTGACCCTCCACCCTCCAAGTTCCACGGGCTCTACCAGTGCTCCAACGGCTTCCAGTTCAACAGCGAGTGCCGGATCAAGTGTGAGGATGATGACAGTCAGTCGGTGAGTCCCCCTTTCCCAGATTCCCTCAGCCCATGCAAGTCTGGCTCTATCATATCTGTCCTAAGGACACTGATGTGGGAGAGGCTGAGGGACATTGAGCTCCTTCAAGACCAGAAAAATGCAGAAAAAACATAATTAAAGTAGAAGGAGAGCCTGAAAATATTATTTTTATGACAGTAGTAACAGTATTAACTATTGCCTCTAGAGGATTAGAAGTGACTGACTTACTGTTTCTAGACAATAAGTGGCAGAAAAATCTGCCTCAGTGGCTTTATGATCTGTCTAGAAAATAAGGAGCAACAAACGGAAGTAAGCAGAATGTGATTTATCGTCACTTACCCCATCTGTTCATTCTGTTTTACCTTGCTTTTCTCTCCAGTTCTTACCATTGTATGTCTGTGTGCTGTGTGATAATTTAACACCGGAGGGATTACAACTATTCAGGTGAACTCTCTCTAAACTTCCAAGTTTTTCTGGCTGTGAAGGTGTCATTTGGCATCAGAGGTCAGATCCTCATCTGGCACAAATCAGCGTGTTGCCTTTGGCTTCCTGGGAGCTGTGCTCACTGATAGGAGAAGGTCTGGCCTCTCCTATCTTGTTTGAAATGCCTAGTTTTCTTCACCAGAGGTAATTATAGTTTGTGAGATAAGTAACTTCTCCCACAAGTGCTGCTGCTGCTCCCTGTGCTTGGGAAGAGAAAGAGGGGATGTGGAAGCTGTGGCTGCTGCAGGCACTGCATGGAGCAGGGAGTGCTCTGACAAGGCTGTTTAACACCATTCCAGAATCTGAGGACATTTAAACAGGTACCAACCCTGCCCTAGAGCCAGTTATATGAAAGACACCTCTGGTACCTGCTCCACCTGTTAAAATCCCCCGTTCCCTGTCCTCTGGCCTGCCCTCTCCACAGGGACAACAGGCAGAGCCCTGGAGTTTCACATCAGGGCACCTGGAAAAGCTTTCCTTGTTTTAGACATGGAGTGAGGTTATGAGCAGTGTGAAATGAGGAGTTGCAGGCGTGGGCGCAGGGTGGGTGGGAGCTCTGGGGCACGGCAGCTGTGGCTTTGTGCATCCACCACTTGCTCAGAGGGGTCGGCAGGGCTGGAGCTGTGTTCCAGCACTGCCAGTGCGGGGAAACTGGGACCTCCAGGGCAATGACAGCTGCTGGAACGGGCTTGTCTTTGCTTCTAAATGAGATGAACAGGAAGAGGAGCAAGCAGTGGAGTGAGGGTTCCGGCCGTAACGAAGTGAGCTCTGGAAAGGCAGAGATACAGCTCTGTCTGTGTTCACTGGCAGGGAGAGGAGTGACTGCTCAGCTGTGAAAGCACCTTGGGCAAAGCTGCGGATAACATCTTGAGAAAGGGATTTACAGTGAAAAGTATTTTCAGATATCCCAGCAAATAGGCTGCTGAAGAAGAGGGAGGACGCCTGGCACAAGCCAGAACCACTTGAGAGGTGTTAATTATTTAAGGATTAAACCCCACTAAGTCTCTCTCAGCTATATAAGGTGATAATACACGTTGCATCCAAGCAAGAAACCCAGCAGGGATTTTCACAAGAGATTTTGCAGGTCAGGGAATGATGGACAGTATGTTACTATAGCAATGGACATCCTGGGATCTCTGAGTATGTTGCTGAAACTATACAAGAGTACCCTCAAGCACAGTCAGCCCCAGGAACATAAATCAGGTTTCATGGCTCACCTTTGAGAATCATACTTGAACCCTGGCATGGAAATTGCAAGGGAAATGCATCACACTTGCTAAAACAGCAAATTGTGCTCAATTATCATTTAGCAATTTATTCCTGACTTTGTCACCATGCTGAAAGATCATTACTTGGCTGCACATGCGGCATCTCTTAATCACCAGGAATGTAATGGTCATTTAAGCAGGTACCTCCCCTGGCACCAGAGCAAGGGTCTTCCATTTCTGCATATTGCACACAAATCATATGAACAGTCAGGTCTAAATTAATCAATCTCTGCCAAACTGGCCCTTAGGTGAGAATCACCAAGCTGGATCACACCCCGAGTCCATCTGCTCCATTATCCTTTCATATGATTTCCTTATTACTTCTGGCAATGGCCAGATGTCGAAAGAAGGCGAAGCAGGTCCCACACCATAGTCTGCTGCTAAGACCACTTTGCATCTCACTAAACATTGTGGTCATTAGCAAAGCTGAGCAAAATAAAAGGAAACATTAGGGTGTTAAGGACAAGTCTGACACTGAAGGCTGTGCCCTCTTCTGTGCCAATACCAGGGGCTTGTGCAGGTCCCTGTGCAACAATGGGTGAAGGTCGTGGGGTAGAGCTCCTCCAAGCAGCTCAGCAGCCCTGCAGGGGTCTCAGTATAGACGGCACATTAAAGGATCCCCAAAGATATCCAGCACAGGCTCCAGGAGCAGGGTGGGCAGATTGCAGGCAACATGCCTGGCATGAAAAATGGGTGAGGAGGAGCAGAGATCCTGCGTGGTTCTCCCACCCAGCAAGGCCCCCACAGGAGGTTTGGAGCCCCACCACAGCAGACATCCTCCTGTTGAATGTCCCACATTGCCCCATGGCAGTCGGGCTTGCAGATCCCACAGAACAGCTTGTTTGCACCGAAATCCCCAATGCCGTGAGGATAGATCTGACAAAAGATTGCCTGTGCACTCCTTTGTTGTTTTTAAAGGGCATGATATTTCCCCTCGGACTTTGGTATTCATTCTTCAGTATCATACAGAGAATCTTTTCTATAAGAGAAATGTCATATTCTACTCCTTGCCCGTTCCCACACCAGAGGATTTTTTTCCTCCTTCCCACCTGCCTCTGTGTGTGTCCATCTCAGCCCCTTCGCCTGCTGTCACTCAAGGCAGCCAAGCTCTAAAGAGCACGTTCTGCCCTGCTAAGCTCATGTCCCGCTCTCCCTTCCTCCTTCAGATGGCCATTGGGGATTCTTTCTTTTTCAAGACAAAGATGATGTAACTGGTTAGAAAATGTGAAGAGGGAAAAGGTTGTCTCCGTTCGACACCAACCTCTCTGTAACAAGAAGGAAGGCAAATGGGGTGAAGGCACCTTTATTGCAGCTGGAGTGGGACTGTTGTGAGGTGGAGACCTTGCAAGGGGCTTGTAAAGACCTTGAATTGCACAGGAGAGACGTGTGTGTGTGTGTGTTGTGTGTGTGTCAGCAAGGCAGGTTTCCTTTTCTTTATTCTTCGGAAGAAACCTCCTTCTTGCCCCTCCCCAGGGCTGGCAGTCCCAACCAGGGGCTTTTCCAGCTCCAGCAGAACTTTGCTCCCATCTCAGCGCTGCTTACTCCTCGCCTCTCATCCTCTCCTTGCTGTTTCTGTGTCAATCCTCATTATGTCCTTCTCTCATTCCCAGGGCCGTGGCAGCAATGTGATCCACTGCCGGAAGGATGGCACCTGGAGCGGGTCCTTCCACCTGTGCAGGGAGATGCAGGGACAGTGTGCTCTGCCCACCCAGCTCAACAGCCACCTGAAGCTGCAGTGCGCCGGCGGCTACGGCATAGGTGGGTGAGCACCCCGGACGCCCGTCCCCAGATGGGAGCAGAGAGCAGGAGACCAGGAAGAGGATGGGAAGGACAGGGAGGGAGGAAGGAGCCTTCAGTCCTTTGAGTTGCCTTCTGTGGGCCTGTTTGCCCGAGTGACAACCTGCTACGGGAGGCTTTCCAGGGAAATGCTTTTAGGAAACATGAAGCTCTGAGAGGCCAGGCACCATGTAACTGCTCTGACTGCAGGCTCCTTCCAGTTTCATGGGGTCCCTTCTCGGCCAGCAGCAGCCAGGCTGTGCCAGGGACACATCCAGTCTGCAAAATACAGGGAGGGATTGTACCTGCTTTTGCTCTTATGCTTTTGTAATGTCCCACTCCTTCAGCCACATGCACAAACCCGTGCCTCAGAGGCTGAAAGGCAGGGAGGTGACAAGAGAATGCAGCACCAGCATAATTCAGGTCTCCCCAGAAAAAGTATGAGACCAGCTGAGCATCCCCTTTGGTATAACACTTGTTTAGGAGCTGCTGTAAAGGGTTGGTTTTCCTCCTTCTTTCTGGGGTACCTGTTCCCTCTGCAAGGGGTGATGACTCCTGCTCTCAGCTTGGCGTTGTGTCATCCAGGCAGAGGGAGGGACAGGCACTCTGAGCTGTACACTCTATATTGTATTTTCAGCCCCCATTTGAGGGTCTCCCTGCTGTAAGGGCTGCAACAGGAGCTGCACTGCCTGGAGCCCACACAGGTTTGTGAGGCCCCTTCCTGCAGCCCCCCTCCCAGCCCCTGCCATCCCCCTCCTGCCTCCGCCTGTCCCTTTGAACTTGGAGAAATTTCCTCCTTGCGCGGCCCGCTCATTATATCGCAGCCATGCGGAGGACCACGAGCCTGCTTGTGTTCCCTCCCCGGGGAGGAGAACACGACCTGGATGAGATCACCGCTCTGTAATGATGCCAATTACAGATCATATATCAAAACAATTCCGACCCGCTCCTCTCCATGAGCGTGGTGGAGCGCGGGAGAGCAAGCGGCGAGGAGGCTGCGGCGACTCTTAATATGGAGAGGCGCTTTACCCTTGAGACGAGGTTACCTCCAGGGCCAGACAGGTTTCTGCAAGGAGAGAAACCCCAGTTCCTGGTTTGGAGGGGAGCATCTCAGTGCTGGGCGCCTGCCAGCTCTCGCTCCTCTTGCAGTCACTGTGGGCAGGTGCCAATCCAGGGACTGGTGGGCCTGACCCCAGGATGGGACCAAACAGCATCACGGAGGTGAGGGATGCATAGGGCAGATCCCCCAAGGGAGTGTGGCTCTCTCTGGAGAGGGATTTAGAGCTCAGAAAGGGCACAGCGGCTGCTGGCTCTCATCCTCAGCAGATGGAGACATACCACACACTTTGTAGGCTCACCCAGCACCAACTTGCGGGATCAGATGTTGGGTTTTCCTCTCTTCTTTGCATTTCTGAAAGCCTGATTGATGTCCTTTGAAAAGGTGCTCTCCTGCCACTCATTCACCGTGGGGGTGGTGTCAGTGGGCCTCATCCAGCAGGTCCTTGGAGCCACTACCAGGTGTCCTGGGAAAGCAAAACAAACCCCAAGCACTCCCCATCTTTTCAGCCCAGGTCTGGATGCTCCCACTGACTCCTCCAAGTGGAGAATGTGGGAAGGCAGAAGCAGGTGGGAAAAATAATAGCAACCAGTCGTGGTCACTATGAATCCCACACACCTTCGGTAATTCCTCAGACACCTAATCTGCCCTTCCAGGCTGAGGCATGTGTTGAGCCAAAGGTTCAGCTCTCCAAACCAGTGCAGAGATTAATTCCTCCCCCAGTGCTGATTGGAGTGCAGAAATCCTAATGACATGTTTGCAGCAGCTGTGCCATTCAAGAGTGATTTTCCAGGGGGGAAATGGTAATGGTCCAACACACAAGGGCTTATGGTTGTGTCACCACAGGGCTCTGGGATATTGCTGCAGAGTATCGCAGCATGTTTTAATAAAGAAAGGACAGGATTCCCACTGGGCATGACAGTTAATCAGAGAAAAAGCAGGTTTATGTGTGAACAAAGCCATCATTACCTTTCTGTGTACTTCTTATCGACTGTGGGACTTGGGTGATAGCTTGTCTCCAAGATCATTAGGCTTGGTCACCCTTTGGAAGATTATTATTGGATGTTTGTAAATCTGACAGATCAAACAATAGGTTCCTGCCATGTCATAGGTGAGATGAGTTCGACAGCCTCTGCCTAATCAGCCCCACTGCTTGAAAGAGCAGTTGAGATGGAAAAACCTTCACATTTTCTTGATGATCTGAAAGCACAAAACCTGACCCCCTTCTTGGAGTTAATAGCCAGAGAAATACTTAGATTTGCAGCTCGTACAAAAAGGCCCTGGAATATCTGCCACCCCCACGGTCTCCTGCTGGGTACAGGGCTGTACTCAGCACTTCATGTGTGGCTAGGAGATATGTGATAGTTATGGTTGAGTGCTAATTGCAATTTAGGTAAAACGAGCCGTAATCCTGTCCTTCAGCTGGAAGGATGCTGGAAGGGTCAGGAGCTGCCTGCTTTATCCTTCAGCTTTATCCCCTTTGTGTTTCGAGCAGGCACGGAGTGTACCACCTCCTGTCTGGATCACAGTCACGAGCCCATCCTCCTGCGCGTGAACGAGACCGTGCAAGACATCCAGCACTGGATGAACCCTCAGAGAGTGAAGGTCAGTGCCTGCTGACCGCACGAGCCACGTCCCTTGTTGCATGGCCATGAGCAGTGAGTGGTCAGTGTTACCTGTGGCTCGTTTGATGAGGGGAAAATGGGGAATTTGGACCTTTGGGAAAAAATTCCTGATTTTTCTAGTGTCTGTTCCAGTAACATGGTGGCTTTCTCTCCAAGTTGCTTTCTCTCTGTGTCTTCCAAGTGAAAGTCAGTTCAAGGTAGAGGCCTCACATCAGTGGGGTTTGATCTGGAAATGGGATCCATGCCACAGGAAGATGTGACGGACAGCGAGAGAAAGGGCACTGACCAGGCTTTATTTTCTTCCTCCTGTTCCGTATTTTGCATTCTTTGGGTGGCAGGGCTGGATTTTTCTGCACCACTTCTGGATGACAAAAGAAGCTGATACAGAGGGTTTTTCATTTCCCGACCCCGCGGAGCTGGCTGAGTGCTCCCCCCGCCCCTCCGCCCGCATGTGAGAGCTGCCTGCTCAGCACAGCCCCTTCCAGAGGTCACCACTGCTCCCTCCCGCCTGCTGCAAGTGCGCAGCCAGCATTAACTGCTCGCAGCTCCCCGTCCTCAGTGTCCTCCAGCACACAGCAGTGGCAGTGTGCCCTGATGGGGCCCTGCACACCCACGTGCAATGCCTTGCACACCCACGCTCAGCCCCGCTGGCAGCAAATAGCTGCTGGGTATCATGCCCACACTTGGGTGACAGTGGGAGACACACTCACCTAACTCCTTCTGAAAATCTTCACATTCCTGCAAACAAACCAGGTGTTTGTGGCTTTCGGGTGTTTCTGCATGTGGGGAAGTCTAACTGGACATGCTCGAGCACGTGGCCGAAGACAGTGGCACATCAGGTGTCACCAGGGTGCAAGTTGCTGGCGGTGCTTGAGCAAACACCTCTGGCTTTTACATACTTGGGCCTGGCTTTGCAGGAGTCTTTTTTCCACACCTGAACTCCATTAAGAAGGAGAACGAGCAGCCAGCACAGCCCCAGCATGTCCTGAGC